>VUJU01000618.1:269-12636 GCA_009835225.1 Aphis craccivora | reverse complement strand
TTTCTCAAAAAAATCGAAAATTTCAGTGGTCTATAAATAACTCAAAAAAAGTCAAAAATTTTTGAAAATTTAACTATATATAGATACCACTGACATTAACATTTGGTAAAAATTTCAAGTAATTTCGGTGATTAGTTTTGGAATTACAACCATAAAAAAAAATCGATTTGGTCGAAAACTGGTTTTGCGTAAAAATTCCCGTTTTTCCGTCATTTTTTTTTTGTTTTTCTCGATTTTTTTGAAAACTGTTAACTTTTGACTTCTATAATGCACCAAGGATATTCACTTTTACATCGGAAACCACCCCCATAGTTTGAAATTGGAGCATTATTTCGACTAGTTATGCTGTACACAGGCACAAAAAAAAAAAAAAAACACACATCATTGTAAAATCAATACATTCATCACTTCGTTCAGAATCTAATACAATTATTATGTAACTAATGTGTGACATTGTCGAAAAAAATATTTTACCCATCGTGTAATTTATTACCATTGATTATATATAGTAATAATACGAGTATAATATAAACAATATTATATTATACTAATATACTATATATAAATTATGGTATTACGTACTACGTAGATAAATTAATATTATATAATTGTTTTAGAAATTGTGGTTGAAGACCACTCCGCCTAGAATCGTTTTTCGAAAAATGTTCATAATTTGTTTATATTCAACACATCAAACTGTACCAAAATACGCAGTAACCTGTTTGTTTTAATTCTTGGATATAAGATATAACATCACACATATTTTGTATTTGATAAAATTCCTTAGCCTTCTAAAAAATATTCTTTGTTCTTTCTTATTGTAAGTGTTGGTACGAGATATTATTTTTAGTTGGTATATTTTAATTTTTTTTACATTTAACATTGTTTAACATTGACTCTAGTAATTAACTAATCATTAATTAACGATATACATTGTTATTAAAACTAAGAATGTTATTTTACTGGGTGTGGCAATGGCAAGTAAATAACCTCATATAATTTGTACCTTGTACTCACTGTGATAATTTTACAGGGTGTTTATGAAATAAATAATGTCAGCTATATAAGCGTACCTACTCATTTTGGTGGTCCAATGAAGATATCTTTGAATTTTTTTTCTTATTTTCAAAATCTTTGTTTATTCAAATTATTTTTAAAATATTATCTTAAATAAATAAACACTTGAATCGTCAAACTCAATCTATTGCAATTATCGGACTTACCATATTTACGTTCCAGAGCTGACCAAATACCTACAGTTCTTAAATACCTACTACTATATTATTATAAGTACTAAAAAAAAAATACAAAATTCGTATAATTAAAAAAAATCTAAAAAATTCAAAAAAATGCTGTTGACAGTTTTATTTTGCATACTTAGTTAGTATTAATTTGTATTGCTATTTTCACGCTTATTTTAGTGTTTTTCAGTTTGTGATATTTGTATAACTTTTTGTTTCTATGCACATTTCGGTTTTTAAAATGATTTGTATAAAACTCTTACAATTTTTTAAACAATCCTATAGACTTTCATGTATAGCGATTGTATTGCTATAATTTATAAGTAAACTGTGACGATTATATTCGAATCATTTAATATGAATTCTCATAAATTACTCACTTTTTTTTACAATAAACTGACTCGCCGAGGCATTTGTCATCACCACTCACCAGTCACCACATCCCCATAGTCAACATAATAAAATCATTAATCATACACTAGTACATTCATACTCTAACAGTAGAACAATAATTATTGTGTATGTATATTAATTATACAATACGTCATACTGTTAATTTTTCTTATATTATATTTTTTACGTTTATAGGACTATAAAATATTACTGTAGTTAGGTACCTATAAAGACCCACTTTATACGAATAAAAAATGTCATAATATTATATGACTGTATATATATTTTAGTTTAAATATTTTGAAAATTATGTTTTCTATACAAAATATAATCATCTAAATCAGGGGTCTTCCACCTTTTTTTTTGCAGCGGGGCCACATATTATTTTTCAAAAATCTTGCGGGCCGCATTCGTAGTAAAAACATGTTTATTGTACAAAAATTCAGTTTTAGTTAACCAATTTTTTTGAAATAGAAAATATACATGCTAAATTCAAATTTGATCGCGGGCTACATATTATGACAGGGAGGGCCGCGGGTTGAAGACCCCTGATCTAAATGATAGTAGAAATGTGACATATTTCAAGTTTCTACGATCAGTATTTTTTGAATAAAAATAAATAACAAACATAATTATCAATATTTTACTTATGTGTGCAAACATTTTTTTTTTCTTAAAAACTTATAAAAGAATCTCATATGAAATCGTCAAACCTAAGATGACCAAATCATAAGCGATGAATTTTTAATTGCAAAATTATCTAAACAATTATATGACTTTGACAAATTACAGAATTTTAAACGTTTATAAAATAATTATAATGTATTTTCAATATATTTTTATTTTTTTGATTATTGTAGGTATGAATAGTTCAAAACATTTAAAATATTTTTAAAGTTCTATCATTTTTAGAAAATTCTAATATAAATATTTGGTCAAAAATGTAATACCCTATAATAATTAATAGTTAATTTATTTTTGAATTACAACAATTAACTTTTGATCCACAAAATGTTCTACCAGATAAACAACTCCATTAAAATTTTAATTTTAATCCAACTTTAAAATCAATGCACCTTTCTTCTACAAATTGAGTAAACAAGTACAAAAAATAACACTTCATTGAAAAGTAAATAAATTCATCTCACTTCACGCAGAATCTAAAAAATAGTTTTTCATTTGATAAATCGAATAAAGTTGGATAAAAAGAATAGAACAGCGTTTTTTGTTGTGGTGATTACTGGCTAATTTATTGTAAGTTACTGTATTTCTTCGTTGCAAATCACTCATAAGATAAAAGTTATTAAGTTTTTACGAATCGTTGTAAATTACGGCCAAAATACTATTGTTGGTATATCAATACGAGTCTATAAATGTTTATGTTTGTTACAATTATTTAACTACACGTCTACACATATTTACTTTATGAGCACTGATTACGATATAGACATAATAATTAATTCACCAGACGGCGAATATAATTATTGTGAATAGACAGGATAATATTGTATAGGTACGTAGGATATAATATGCGCGCTATACGATTTTCAAATTCTCAATACTAATATGTATTGTAGAAACATTTTTTCTAAAATCAATATTCAATATTGAATATATTTTTAAAACTAATATAGTTTCAATACAAATATTTTGTTATTCAACAATACCTACATGTTTAGGTCTATAAAAGTAGGTATCATCATAATTCAATTTTAAAAAAATACTAACATGTTTTAAAACGGTGAAAAATCATTATTGGAAATCTTATTTTTCTTAAATTTTGAAATAAGAATTTTAAATTATTAACCAGTTTCAAATTTGTTTATTTTTTTTTCATTTTCATAACATTAATTTTTCTACTAGTACAACACTGTTCACTAACACAGAGTACAATGTACACAAATATTATACTAGCTTCTGTAGTTCTGTCAAGTGTACAAGTTCTTTCAAGGTTAGATTCTCCACTTTTGATAAATTCAACTAGTTAACATAAATAGGTATACATTACAACATAGTATCATAGGTTGAATCGACTATTAGGTACCACGACCTTTTTTGGACACCTTATTATCTTTTGACTAGAACCGATATAATTGTATACATATTACATATATCATCCATTTTATATAATCTAACAACTCAACTCAAAAGTAAAAAAAAACGTTATTAAAAAATAATAAGTATACCTATTATATTATATTATAATATTATATAGTTATATATTATTATATTATATAATAACCTATTATATTATTTTATCAATAAATGGTTTTTATCTTAATATGACGACTAATCGTTGTCTAGAAATGAATTGAACTTTCAAAGCCCAGAGGTGTACATGTCTTTCATCGAACCTCACTTTTGACAATATTCAGCATTTTTTTAAAACTATAGTGTATTTTCTTCTTTGTATAAAATGAATAATTTATCTTTTAAAGGAATACTTCTGCAAACCTGATGTAGGTACCTAAACATTCCTATTGTTAACATTTTTGATTACCCATTTTAATTAAGTTATTAAATTTTTTTTTTTAAGATATCTACAACTGCTTAGTAATATATAGTCTATAGGTTTAATAAAATTGCAACACACACACTACTTACCACCCAATCAAAAAAGGCGTTTATTATTGGTACATCTTAAAATATTCATTAAACAACTACTATAAAAAACAATTTCAATGAACAATAATACAATTAATTTTAAAGCACGTATTTTAATATTTGCTAATAAATAGTAATATTTAAAGTTATATTAATTTAGGTTGTAATATTTTTATAACAAAAATTATAAAACTTTGTTCATAGAATTAATTAAATTCAAATATAGACACTTACCTACTTACAAAATCTTAAAACAACCAAAATTTTGGTTTAGTATAGATAAAGTTAAAATATATCTGTACAAGATAAAATGTTCTAATATAAAATGAAATACCTAGTTTCTAAGTAAATGGGTTTATTGAGGGGCTTATATTATTTAATTAATTTGTATTTTGTACATTATGCATGTTTTAAAACATTTTTTTGTTGAAAAATAACTGAAAAAATATTTTTTGATATATTGTAACGAGAAATAATTGAAAAATTGGTGTTTAAATATTAGTATTGAAATAGTGTTTTGAGAAATTATTAAAAAAATATTTGAAATAATAATAATAATAATGTGTAATGTTCAAAATTTGGCAACAGTCGTGTAAATTCACGCTTAATACATGCTAACAATTGAAATTTTTTTTATGAACCAGGGCTTACACGACATAAAGGCTGGTAAGTAAAATCTGATTTTTATTATTGAAAATCCATATGTTGGTTAAAACCCTTAAGTAACTAAATTAAAATTGACATAGAATAAATTTTTTTTAATTTAAAATGCATATATTTTCTATAAAAAGTATGAAATTTCAAATTTATAAAAAAATTTTGCAAAGTATATGCAAATATTGTATTACCTATAATATTTAATATACATGTAAAATCAATAAGTTTTTAAACTATAATGTTAAGTTTGGTAAGTAACTAAATACTATATGTCTAATGTCTATTTCTGGGTACTGTTCGATGTTTTAATTTAAATATTTATATGCTTATTTTCGTGAATAAAATTATTTGTACTATTTTTAAAAAACACATAAGTACCTACACCTAAAATTTTATTTTAGTTAATTAATTGATTATTTACTTATTTAGTATAGCTTATTTTATTTGTGGCTCGGTAATTGGTCAATAATAACGCTTTCGTGGGTTATCATTATTATAATATATATTTGATATTAATAAGAAAATGGTTATACTCGTAAATTAGGTATATTATTAACAAATTATAAGGTATAAGCTGAGGATATTATTTTCAACAAGTCGAAATATGTGATATTGAAATGAATTAATTAATTTAGACTTATAAAAATTTTGACAGAAAGAAGGATCATAGATTTAATAATACAGTGTTGGTAGATTGAGCCGAATGGGGCGGAATAGGTCGACAGAGCGGGATGGCCGACTGGGCCGAAAGGTATCGACTGAGCCCGGGATCGATTGTCGTTTGCCCTTATATAAATACGATATGCCGCCTTTGTAATTGAATTTGCAGATTGCGGCGTTGCTCATTTCCGTGTCATTAATGATATCTTATTTACTAATAAATAACTTATATTTGTACAGCTGCAAAGATTGTGATGATTATTCCTAAATCTAAGATATAATAATTCATTATAATATACATAAATAAAATAATATAATAATTAATAATAATCTATAAGTCTATGTTTGTACAGCTGTAGAGATATTTTATTATAATTAATCTAAATAATGATACATCAAAATGTATATATCATTACACTACTCTCTTGTCGAAAACTGGTTTTAAGTGAAAATTTTCGTTTTTCCGTCACTTTTTTGTTGTTTTCCCTAATTTTTTTGAAAATTGGTGGAAATTTCTTACTTTTAATTTGTATAATGCACCAAGAATATTTAATTTGCTATAGGAAACCACTCCTGAAGTTTTAAATTAAAGCGTTATTTCAACAAATAATGGTTTACACAGACATAAAAATAAAAACTTAATTGTAAAATAACTAATATCTATACATTCCTAATTCCGTTCAGAATCTAAAATTAAATAAATTGATGGACAAAATAAAACTGATTTACTAATTCAGGTTTAATTTACATTATAACCTATATCATAATTAATTTTTTATTTGATAAATTGATCTATAATTCTAAAATTATGTTTCTAGTGATTAAATTTATTTAAAATATTAGACAATTGGGTAGCACTCTGCTGTGTATATAGTAGGTACCTAGTTGTCAAGTAATATTGTACTTAATACATTTTAGATATTTTGGTTTCAGTGTGAACTAATTAAAAACAACCTTATGTTCATATATAAATATATACTACATAATGCTAGAAGAGTTACAGTAGTACAAGTAGATCTACAAATGCTCATAAGTTTTAATATTTTTAAATACACATAATGACAACTTATAAAGAACCCATTGTACTTAATAATCATGATTGATGATCTAGCAAAAACATTTTTTTTGATAATACACGAAAATAAAAATTTAACATTTTATATAGGTACCTATAAATAGCTCAAAAATGGAAGTTTAATAAATTATGGGTCAATAATAAGTTTTTTAAGTTATTTATTCCTCAATTCCTAGATAACGTAGTCCAACATGTACATTTCAATAAATCAACCGTAAGAGTGTATTACGTATGCTATTCTATACCTATATTATATTTATTTTTAATGTTTACTAGTCACTTGGTATTTTATCTTTTTTTACTTTATTCTACCGTAGTACCGTGGCTCATAACCGTAAAAACGTATCTACCTCCGATCTCTTCATGACTAAAATATTATATATTTGAGTCACTTTCCTAAGTCACCGAACTTTTCTAGTACATTATTATTCATATCGATATCTATTTTCAATACTTATCCGCAGACCGCAATAGTGCAATACCATTAATATTGTACTCAATCGTTTGATAAAAATTATTACACGCGCCAATAATGGAAATATTATAATATGTATATATTATAAAATTGAGTATTCTCAATCGTAATTTACCATTTTTTTTTTTTGTAGGCATCACATTCGATACGATTTTGTTATAGTATACCAAAAGTGAATATCATCGTATACATCCACAACAGAGTAAGTAGGTAGGTACTTGTAAGTTGTAAGAATATTTGGTGGTGTTTAATATTTGCTATACGGCGCAACTTCCCGCGGATTGTCGGCGAAGTGACACGTGTTAAATAAATCAATAATAATTATACTACCTAGCTATATATTTTGCCCAATACCACTGAAATCCGGTTTGAATAAAAAAGAGGTCGGCTGGTGGTTAAAAACAATGCCAATGTCAATGTCTTTGTGGAGGGATGGGTTATAACCCCTAACTACCCGACGGTCCGGCGTGTACGCCATTACTACAGTTGGTGGCTTTAACCAGCGTACCCGGTACAGCTGTGTATATGAACAGTCGATTTTTGTTAGATAGAGAGGTGACGACGACCCCCCATTACACGTTTTATTCCGACGAAATATGAACACGGATGTATTATAATTATTATAAAATGTTATGTCATGCACTCGTTCACGCGTCCGAAGGCGGTTCGTCAGACTCGTCGCCGCCGCGTCTCTTCGCGGATCTCTCGTTCAGCTGCGCCAGACTAACGCTTTTCGGATTGCTACGTCTGTTCCGCAACATCGAGCTCGCCTCCTCAAAACACTCGCCGGTGAAGTCGAGCATGCTCCGCAGTTCCGACCTCTTGAACAGCATCCCGCTGTCCGCGTGGTGCCGTTCGGCGGATCGAGCCGGTCTCGCGGCGGCACCGCCGCTGCTGCAGTCGTCGTTGTCGTCGCCACCCCGAACGCGACGTCCGGACGACGCGACGCCGCGGTAGTCGTCGGCCGGGATCGGACGTCTAGCCAGCTGATCGGCTACCATGTTGTGACGGCTCTCGCTGTAGTTGCTCGCGGGACCGTCGGTGGCATTCAGCGCGGCCAGTTTGCGCTTCAGTTCGGAGATCCGCTGCCGCTGACGGTCCAACGACGACTTGTCGACAACGGTCCGGCGTTCTTCGGCCGGCGGTTCGACGTTTCCGTGACCGGCGCTCTGCCGTAACGTGCACAATTTCGGCCGTGGGCACTCGCGTTGTTTTGACCTCGCGCCACCGCAGCCACCGCCGTCTTGTGCCGACGGCTGTTGCTGCTGTTGTTGTTCCTCTTTGATAATCGTTTCTGAAATATTGTATTAAAATTATTTTATTTTTATTATTATGGTGATCATGTGTAATGCATGACAAGTTTACAATATTTTTGCATATTATAATTAATTAAATATTTAACATGATTTTTATAAATGCGTATATAATATATATGTGTATGTACTATATATTTTAATGATAAAAAAAAAACGTCTTCATCTCAGCTTGTTTTATATTTACATACCTAATAATATTGATTTATAATGTTGAGTTGTATAGTTTTATTTTTTATAACATGATATGGTGTATACAGAAATAAAACAATGATCTTGAATCTATTGTACATTAAAATGGCCTTGTAAATATATCACTTCGTCGATTAATAATAATGATTAAGACAGATGCAAAATATTATTATATAATAATATTATAAGAAAATCAACAAATATCGTGCGAGCGGTGGTAGACAACAGATGTATGGGTAAACTTAAGTTGAGAAAAACATTAATTTTATTAGTGGTCTAAAAAGATTTTCACCCGAGTATCTTTACGTATGTGATCTCGATTTCACTTTAATTTGAGGGTGTTCGTATGCATTTTATTTTTATTTTTTATTGACTGTTTTTCCATTTAATATGCATTTTAATATAATAGTTTATTTTGAAAATTGAATTTACTTTAAGTATTAAAAAATATTATTAAACATTATGTATAAATACATAAATACCATATAAAGTAAGCATAACTCTGAATATTTTGTATGTAGGTAATGAAAGGCTCGGATTAAAGCGATGAGCTATAGAAAAAATCTCGGAACTTTTAGAAAGGATACAGATTTTATGTATTATAAATATTATCATAATAATATACTTTATGTGTTATATACCTTCGTACTATTAGTTACTTAACAAATACAAATACAAGTGCAATAGAATAGATAAAAAATGTTGACACATAACAACTAATAGGTAGTGAAAATAGAAAATACATGATTAACCACAAAACAATACTAAAATGAGATTTGAATTTTGTAATACATTTTTATAGGTAATCCTATTTATGACCAGGAAATAATTAGTTTTAGAAAAAATTAATGAACAAGAAATTCGATGAAGATTTTTATATTTATTAGATGCACAAAAAAAAATAATAAAATTCAGATTCAAATCATTAATAACTGCTAGACTTGTATAACTATTTAAAACGCAAATTTTTACGAGATTGAATATTCACTTGTATTATAATATTTATAACTATTTCTCCTCAAACTTTTTGTTGTGATAAAAAAAAAAACAAAAAACTATAGATAGATAGGTACTCAAAATGTTCACTAAATTTTTATATTAGTGTTTTCTGCACGTTCCTAATATAATTTGTTTAATATGTTGGCTCTTTTTGAACAATTTATACACATTTTAAATTTTGAAATTATTATTTTTTTTTTATAAATGGCGATTCAATATTATACACTTGATCACAATTCTTGAAAATTTAATAAAAATCTCACATTTTTTTTTTTTTTGTCAACTCAAGTTTTTTGATAGCCAAATTATTTTTGTCTATTTATTTGAATTTTTAAGTTTAAATGTTGACAAAATCCCGAAAATTTGCAAACTGTTTTTCAGTTAAAAATGTATAAAATATTCAATTTTTACAACTAAGGATTAAAAATGTAATATGAAATACATTGTTTCTCATAAGTTCTAAATAATTTATACTTAAATGAAAAAATCTAAGATAGCTATACAATATATATTATAATATATTATATATAAGAAAATAGCACAATTTTGATATAAAGTTCAAATTTGGATAAAACTATATATTTAAACAATGAAAAACGTTATTAATTATTTTATTATAATTCAAAAACATAACTGATGACTGAATTTTATTACTATTTATTAATTATTATGAGCATTTTAAAATTATTATGTTCTACATGAGTATATGGTATATCGTATACGTATAATTTTTATGAGCCAATAAAGTGGACTCTAGTCTTAAAGATAACAACATAAAATTGGTTCTACTGAACACAAATTTGTTGTGTTAAACGTGTAAGACAGCGACGACAGAAAATATGCGTGTTAGACGTCCTCTTAGATCTTAGACATACAAATTATATGAATACATCTCACGAGTAGTTATTTTTCTAAATGTATACAAATAATGTATACTTTTTGACCTAATTATATTTTACTATACTTTTATCGCCAGCCTCCGTAACAACGTTTGTTTTCATTGGAATGATATCATTGATAACCGACTGTTCTACGTTTATCGTGAAATCGCCAGGATAAAGTTTATCGTAGGCATTAAATGCTTCCTTGTCAAGTTCTATTTGTGTCTTAACTTGAGCATCAACTTTTCGATCAGCACACATTTCTGCACCAAGTTTTATCTCTCCAGTTAATAAACTAGCATCATTCCATTCGAATACTTCGGTCACATTTCGGTTTTGTTGGTTTATATTCATTACATTGCAAATTTCTTTATTTTCCCCACTTTCTTTCACTCTATCTGACCTGATAATAATTATAATTACAAAAGTATCTAGTTTAAGGATGATTTAACATTTTCAACTCTATATTTTTTATAATTCTACATAATTGACTAGTCTACTAGGTACTAGAAAATCTTAATAATAATTTTTGATTAAAAAATAAATCAATAATTATTATATGTATAAATTGTCCTAGATTTGAATTTTTTAAAACTATTTTTTACACTTAAGTCATATTCTATAATGAAAAACAAGATTTTTTACGAATGTCACATTAGATAGCAATAATATTGCTATCGAATTCTACAATAATAGTATCTCAATAATAAAAATAAATTTATCAAGTAGGTGTATACATATCACATATAAATATATAATTCAAGGCGTTAATAAAAAACAAAACTAAATTACTTTTTTTTAGATACTTTGCTGCCAGAAACTATTGATTTAAATTCGCTTTCTTCATTGTTCCTAATATATCAAAGATGCATATTAATAATCATAATCGTACCTATATCTATATCCTTACTCTTTTGTCGTTTTTCGGGTTTTCGAAAGTTGTACATTGTCTGTGCTAGGTTTGATAAATTTAATACCTGCTAATGCTCTTTCCCATTCAATATCTGTGGCATGTGGACCACTTTTAGGGACTGTTATTTGTGATGGTAAAGACCAATTATACATTGGTTCGTCCGAAAACGCGTAATAACACTGAACACCAACGTTTGGTATAACTTGATATGAAGCATATTGACATTTGTCATTGGACATTGCTGTGCTGATTGTAGGATGAGTCTCCTTGAAATCGTATTCGTTATCTCCAATACACGTAGCAGTGCCTTCTTTCTTTAAGAATTTCCTCGCCATTTCGATCACCTGTGGGAATTTCATACTTTGAATTTTAAAATTACATCTTACCATTTGCTTTTGCATATTTTACTCCGTTTTCCAAGGGATCAATTATCTCAGGAGGCGGGTCTTTAAATGGACAGATTGGTTCTGTATATTGCAATGCTATCGTCATTAATTTAATATATTCATTTCGAACAGTTTTATTTTTATTTTGTTCCAACGCTTTCAACCAGCTTGATAACACACACGCATCTATATCATATTATGTTAGTTAATATAGTTGTATTAAAATTATTTAATATTAGAATGGAACCTATATAAATAAACTTAATTGAAACCTAGAAAATCAATATTAATTAAGAATTAGTTATCTATTTATTACTTACAATTACATTAAATGTAATATTGAACATCGATCTTATTAAAAAAAGCTAGTATTAAAAGTTAGAATGTGAGATATTTTGAATGAAAAATATAGTATTGTACTTTACTTCAGGGACGCCCGGAAGGGGGGGCCAGTAGGGGCCATTCCCCCCCCTGAGATTTTTCGTGTTAGTTACAAAAATGGACATTTTTTACATAAAGCTGGTCTTAGGTATTTAGCGACTATTGGACAATCTTTGTATCTAACAAGTCATAAAGGA
>VUJU01000617.1:0-92024 GCA_009835225.1 Aphis craccivora | reverse complement strand
TATTTCGACTAGTTATGCTGTACACAGACACAAAAAAAAACAAAAAAAAAAAAAAACATACATCATTGTAAAATCAATACATTCTTCACTCCGTTCAGAATCTAAAAGTTAAATAATGTAGCATAATTTGGCTTATAGTATAATACATTATTATAATAATGTATTATGTATACAAATAAGAAGTTTAACAGTTCATAAAGAATAATATATTAAACTTCGGTAATATTAAATTGGCGTATTTAATAATATTATATTAGTGGGGAGAATTTGGAAACTTCATTAGATAAATTAGCTAAAATCAAAAAGACAAAACAAATAACACTGTATTATTTTCACTTTTAATATTTTTACTAATTAAAATATTTTGAAAGAATTTAGTAAATATTAGTATGAGCAGAAAACTCATACGAGAAATAGCAGATAATAAAAATGAAGATAATCAATCGGTTGACTTGTAATTAAAATATACATAATAAATAATAAACATGAACTTAGAATTTGGACCCAGTAATTCCTCTATACATGATATAAGGAATAACTGTGATTTAAAAAAACTGGATTTTGTTTATACAAAGTTTTAAATCAGTAACAAATCTACTTTGCTGTCTCGATGAGAACGTTAGGAACGTTAATCTCGTAGTAGCTATACTATAAAACTATTAAAAAATTTACACTTTTACTTTGAAAGAATTAAATTATTTCAGAAATTCTTTAGAAAGTATATTAAAGTTCTTTTTTTCTGACACCAAAATTACTCAACTTGATGGTTTAAAATTGTTAACATTCACCATAAAATTGTTCGTGTGAAAAAAAAGTCTTCTCTTATATCAATTCGATTGATTCAGAATTATAGCCCTTGTAGAAATTGATTGTTATCTCAGAACACACGTCAACGGGAAACTTCATAATTTTAAAAATGAAATGAATAATGGATGGTAATATTGGTATTTTTGGGATCAAAATTAATTAACATTTGGCATATGCATTATGCATTTATAGAATTTTGACTTTTAAAATACGTGCACGTGTATATTTTTTATTCGTTTATAATACTTTGTAACATAATATTATGTTCGCTTTTCTAAATAAAACAAATTATGTTTTCATTATTATTTATAAATGTTAATCTTAATCGGTCACACGGCCATATCCAAAAGCAGCGATGCGTTTATCCCTATTTTTTTTTTACAAATCAACAAACACGTGACCTGGTCTTAAAGAGCTGTACGTACAATAAATAAATCAGTAAAAACTAACTTCGGAACTTAGACTTTTCATTAAAAAATTTGATTATGTATGTACCATGATATGAGAATATAACATTGAGTTTATTAGTATTTAATAATACTCCGAGTAGATACTATAAGTACCTACATACAGCTGCTTTTTCAAAAAGTTATACACAATCGTTCGCACACAGTGGTTGAACGATAAAAGTTCAGCTAATCCGTCCAAATTGACTTTCGTTTGTTTTTTGGATGATTAATAATTGTGACGGTTTGACAAATAGGATACACGTGCGGTGTCTTAGCCCCATGATATTCCCACCACTATTAATCCCCCTCCCTATTCACCGTCGATTTCTCAACGTTCTCGTCATCTTGACAAATTATAGACGCGTATCTCAAGGAAATTTTTACCCAAATGCATAGTCATCGTTTAAAATCGTAGCTCTTCGTGTCACCATACTATTTATTCGAATATCATAGTCAAGTAGTCAAATATTATATATATATAGGTACAATACGACTTGAGTGTATGTCAATAAAATATTATTATCAGCTGATCAAAAAATTGTGAACACCTATTATAAATCTATCTATCGCATTATGTCACAGTGCGCCGACATTTCGTTTAATTTATTTTACTTTTTGTTAATAAGTTTTTATTTATAAATGTAGGTAAAGTAATTCAAACATTATCCGATAATATGATTACACATGCATAGGTATATAATATACCAACCTATCGTATACCCATATAGAATTATTAAAATTGAAATTAATTTTAATGAATTATTCATTATTTTTTCTTTTATTTCTATTTTTATTATGTATTTTTTTTTTTTTTTGTTAATGTGTAGTATAAAAAGGTTATATTATAATTGTATTCATAAGTATTATGAATATTTAATCAATATAGCTCCATACAAACTGAAAACCAATTGAATACCACAAAAGCACTTTTTATTGTTTTCATACAACTATACTTAAAATACCATAACTCTTAATATTATCACAACCGATTATTTAAAGTTATTGTAATTTTTTTCCCATTAATATTTTGTTCATAAATTATTCGATAAGATATTGTTATATATTATCCCATTTTAATAACCGTTATTTGAATACCTACATAAATGCGTACGATTTTGATCATAAAAACAAACAGTCTCACAAGTTGTAATAATATAACGACAAACAAATTTCAAAATGTAATATTTCACAGCGAACACAAACTTAGTACACTACTCGACATTATATAGGCACTTAAATGAAGGCATAAATAGGGGAAGGGCGCATGGATGGTTTAATAGAAAACAAAATAAAATCCCCCTTAAAAATATTTTAAAAAGTTATGAGAATATATTGTATAATTTTAAATTGGTACTTAATATAATTTTTATTAAACCATCATAGAGAAAAAAAACATTAAATATACTTTAATGTTCCTATATAGTTTATGAGACCAATTCATTCACTATAATATTTATTTATTTATTAATAATATGAATACATAATATAGATACCTGCAGTCAGTATCTTGGCTATTCTTGTCATGCCACATATAGTATTAATAATTGTTACTACAATTACTCATATTATGGTAGGTATGCATTATTTTTTTTTTTTGTTTTATTTTTTTTAATAATTAATTTGTCATTGAATATTATTGCATAGTATAAATTATAATAATATTTACTTGTAAAATATAAGTACCTAGATGATATATTTGCAATTCTTGTTATACAATATAGAACACTTAGTACCAAAACCATCAATCCTCAAGTTTAACATTTTATTTGCGACCACGAATACACATATTATATATTTATGCGTCTGTAACAATACGAGATGGTACCTAAGTTGTAATTTTTATTTTGTTTATAACTGCGGACAAATAACTATATGGTAATATATTACACGTGACGAATTTACTTCAAACACTTACCATTATAGTATAATAGAAGCGAACACATTTTGGGTGTGTTGTATAAGTACACTTTATGCACGCCCGAGGAAGGTTTCTACCAAAACTAAATGTTACTGAATTTTGATATAATAAATCGCGCATAAGACTTGCATATTATTATGTAATATAGTATATATGTATGACTTCCCGAGAAGATATAATGGGACTTCTTGAGTATACGGTGTTAATTTATTATTACACACGGAATACCACAGGCACTGGGACAAAGTTTTCACCGCATTCGGCGTCGTGGTGAGCAGCAGCTCATAAACACAGTAATTTCAAAACTAAATTTAAAAAAAAATTCTAACTTGCATATATATATGGTTATGGTATAGTATTAAAATAAAACGTACTGCGTGTATACCCTATAGGTACTATGTTACAACTGTCTTGCCAGCCACCCAACCTTCAATATCGATTGAGCCCCAATACTCAAATATACTATTTTGATAATTTATATCGATAGGGTTCGAACTTAAACGACCTGAAAAGTACTAGATAAAGAATAATATATAGAAAGTTACTTTACCGTATATTTATATTTTCCATACAATTTTTATATTAATATCTACCTACTTTTTAAGTTTACAAAATATCCTTATAGACCACAGTTGTACAACATTATTGTATATATAATTATTAATGTATATATATATATGAACTTTGAAACATAGTACAGTCGTTAAATGGCTGTATACTTAACATCCTAAGAGTTTTATTTGAGTATTATAATAGCTAAAAATTGTATTGACCATTAATACAAAGTATAAACCACAAATTAAAAAAGAAAAGAAAAGTGACGTAAAACCAAGGAATCGCTGAAGCTAGGTTAAATTAGTACGTATAGTACATTGAAAGTAGCCAAACAAAGTCAACAAATTTAAACATGACAAAGTTCAACCACAGATAGTAAAACAACAACGTAATCTGACAAAAGACCTCGTTGCCTACGACGGTTAAAATATTATGTATAAGTTAAACTGTTTGTGGGCTTGTTTAACTACATATAATATGGTAAGTCGAACTGCTACCAATTTTGCCGGTATAATAGGATACCTCTTGCGTTGCTTTTTTGATTTCGGAATTTTTGCAAGTAAGTACAATTACAGTGGATTATATAAATATTTTAGAGTACTCACTGTAGACCAAAATATTGTTTTGTGCGACGAGACGCAGATACCGCTATGCAGCGTTACGGTTCTCGCTTAGTTATGGTGGATTTCTCGACGAACGCTAGTAGTAAACTGGTGCAGCGTGCAAGCATTTACAATTATTTACAAAACTAATACCTATATCACTATTTCGGGAAATGTTTAGTAATTTAATTTCCACAATCGAACTCTACAGAGTCCCCTGTCACCTCTCGCCGGGCTCCGTACTCGATCCCACGGTGCTATTTGTTTATAATCAACGGTATATATAATATTATATACCTATGTTTTATTTGTATACCTCGATTGAGGAGTATCTACGACTACTAACCATAGGCATTGCAGAAGAGTTGAATTTAATGGTTGTACAACTTATAGACGCTAAGCCGTATTTACGCAATATACGGCGTACGGGTGAAGGGATGAAGGAAATAGAAGAAGTAAAGCGAGTAGGCGTATTAGATTGATGATGCACCGTTGACGAGTATTTAGATCGGATTTGTCGTCGTAGTTCATATTATTATGTGCCCCGCGCGCGATGGTCAGCATTAAGTCTTGATAAATATATATAACGCGTGTTTGTGTGTAAGACCATAACGATGATATACGTCAGGGACACGGGATGTGTGTGTGCGTCGTAGGAAAAGTGGAAAAACGGAGGCGGGTATGAATGCATAATGCAGTAGTATAGCGAGACGTGTACACATGAGATGTAACCGGCGGAAAGAATAAATTCCCGTCTGGCGAACGAGAAGTTTTCATATTTCTTCGGGTTATACGTTGACGCGTAGTATATACGCGCCTGTGAACAAATAAACACACACACATATAGACGTTCGCACACAATGTCACGAACGTGGACGAGAAAAATAAATAAATGAAAGACGAAAAACGAGCAGGTGAGCACAACAAAGACCAAACGTGTTGTTGTTATACGGCAAATTCGGTTTTCGGCTCAAAAGACACGCATTATGGCTAGATTTATAAGTACGTATACTACTACGGGTATATACCACTTTGTACAGGCGCTCTAAACCTACCCTATCCAAACGGACTTTTTTTTTTTTCTCGCAAACACGAATCTATCGTTAGTCCGAGGGAAAATAATAAGTAACCAAAGCAAACGACGCGTAAACAACGTCAAGTTTTCTGTTTTTTGTTTTGTTTTTTTTTTTTTTTTTACTTTTACGTACCTTTTAGTACATATGCTAACAAAAATAATCCATTTAAGAGGCAAATATCAGGCGTGCGCGGTATACGAGTTGTGGTCGAATGCTATAAGATATTTTATATTATTATATATATATATTCTTTTCTTTCAATCGAACTTCCGAATCCGGCTAAAGTTCCGTCAATAATTCTAGAGGTATACATGACACGGTGACAGTTTAAAATTCAAATTTTATTAAAGTTTATCGTGGTAACCTAACGTCGCATTTCGATACGTTAAAAATGTTAAAAACTTGGTAATCCTCGAGTATGCGAGTTTTTTTTTAATACCTCAGTCTCATTATTTTAAATATTTCAATTTTGTGATAGATATAATATTCTTTTTTAACAACATAAAAGTTGTTATACTACAATACAAAATACTTCAATCGTATATTAAATAATAAGATCGATCCGTGACCAAATTAAGATACAATATATAATTGCTACTGCGGTTTTCTCAACTATTAAATAAAAAACAAATACAAACATTGTAATATTATTATTTGCCAGCTTAATTAACGTCAATGAATACCAATAATTGTATACAAATAAATAATGCTCGAATATCTTTATTTACCGATTACTTATTATACAATTAAAAAATTTAAAGAAAACAATATTATGAATTATTATGATATTTTATCGGTACGATCCATTATTAATGCATATTATTTAGTTTTTGCTGATTAATGGCTTTTCTAAAAATAACAAAAATATAAATTAAAATAAAATACCTTTGCCTGAATGCCTGTCTAACATTGTTCTAAACCATTGTACACAATTTTGTAATTTGCAATCAGTAATATTATTGACCTATATTTCTATTCACTATTTGATGGCATATACTCATTACTTAATACTTAATAAATTATCAGTGAAATATTTGGAAATATGTTTGCAAAACAGTTTAATTTTAAATTCTCAATTTTATTTACTGACAATGTAATATATCTATGATTATGTATTTTTGTATTTTAATTTCAAATTCTAAACAAGAATACACTTAAATTCGTAATTTTCCATTCTTATCAATAATAAACCGTTTTTTCGAATTCATAGGATAATATAATATTTACGTATAGGTAGTTAATCCAATAATAACTATGTATTTAAGCCTTAATTAATAAATTAGTTGTTTTTAAATATGTTAAATTGTATTATATGGTTTTATGTACTAATTGAATGAGCACGTAATTAGTTTGATTTTTTCAAAACATGTCAATCAATGTCGATTGAACAATAATACGTATTATGTAATTGTTTGCTTAAATTTTAAACGATAATATCAAACTTTTGTTAATATTGGACTCAACTACTAGTTGTAACTCTTGTAGATTATAATGGAAGGAATTTATCGAATCCATCATTGAATTATTAATATTTACACACAATAAAAAATAATAATGCATAGTAATATCAGTTATCACTGACAGTTATTACAATGTCCAATAAGGTCGATCGATCGATCGAATAAGAAAGAATTCGATTAAAGTATATAAATATAATTTTATTTTTGTATAAATATATACTTAATTAAAATTAATTATTTGTCTAAATCGGGTTACTTCACAATGCTTCAATTATTATTTCGTACCGGTAAAACTTTGGTCCATAGCATTAAAGATTTTAATATATGATATACGCTTAATATTATAACGATAAATGAAAGAAAAACAAACAATGTACTTACATAATAACCTAAACATATAATATAGGTACAGCTAACTGATGAGAAAACCCGTTATTCAGCAAAACCAACCCTTCCGTTATAGTAATATCCATAACACATTATACATGTACAAAATAAGTACCTTTAATAAGTATTATAGATTTAGTATTTGATTAATATTATACAAATGATGCTTATGTTTTATTTTTAAACTATTGAGAAAATTAGAATTGATTCAAAATATAAATTTATATAAATATATAAAACGTAAAAAAATTGTTTTAAAAAACAATAGTCTTATATATAAAAAAAAAAAATACAGGTAAAATCATTTGAAAAATAATATATTGGGAATTGAATATCAAAAATATTATCAAAACAATAATTATGTTTATAGTAATTGTTGAAATAGAAGAAAAATTATTACCTTTTAGAATTACAATAAATATTAAATACTGCTAGAATACTACCGTCACTAAAATTAATTGATCACATGTATCCCTAGCTACGCCACTAAATACCAATTTAATAGTTTTCTTTAATCTCCACAGAGTTAACTAAAATAGAACAGCGAATCATTGATAATATTACAATGGTAGATATTGTTGTCCACAAGGGGTTATCAAAATCCGTATAATGAAACTTTACCTGTACTTTAGTGGAAAATGAAAACAATAATTTATTTTGTTCGTATTAAGTAACCGTTCTAACCCATCCGCTTACAAAAGGACTACCTACCTATATCATTATTAGGTAGTACGGAAGTGGATTTATTATCATTATTGTCATTGTTATACAAAATTTATTGTTAATATGCAAAAATGGTAATTAAGTTATTTTTTTTATAACATAATTTTGTTTTTTTCCTCCTCAAAAACTGCATAACTAATTTTATTTTAGTATATGTAATAAAAAGTTATATAATTTTTAGATAAAAAAAAATAATAATAATAATAATTTGTTAAAACTAATTCTTATATTATATTTATATTCAAATATTACTGTTCGAACATATTATTTTAGGAATAATAACAAAATAAGAGAATCAATATTTTAATAGTACACGAAGTATACTACAAGGCATTTATATTATCTGTATAAAACTTAAAAACGTCCTAAAATTATAAAGATTATATTGGAAAAATTGCTTATTAGTTATCAACAAATTTCTAGTTATTTAATAAGTAGATGCAATCGATTTCAAAAAAAAAGAATTCAAACAGCAAAACAACTGCAGTATATATATTTTTTATACGATAAATTTTCGGTAATGTATACATCCCGACGTGTAATGAATAAAAATAAAACCCTTATGAGCAAACAGTTTCCTATTCGTTAATACCCTGCAAGTCATCATCTTAAACAACTCACGTACCCATGCGAAGTGGTTTATTTGATTAAACTAACGAGTGTATCAAAATGCTTAAGCATTAAAGTAAGACGTGTCGGTAAAACGAAAAATCATATACAAATGCTACAGCACGTGGTTGTAACTGGTAACTCGTGAACAACTATAATTTTTAATTAATTTAAGACACCGCGTAGTTAACAGTTTCGACATAATATAGTTATGAAGTGTTATGATGATTATTGTAAAAATATTATTATTTTTTTTATGTTCAGTACGTCGAATTCTTAATTTTTTGTTAACTTTTGTACAATCTTATAACTTAGTCTTTCGTTATTATAATACTATAGTGTCAGGCGTATAATAACATCGTAAAATAGTGTACCTATATTATAATATTATAACAACACTGCAATACTGCAGTTTAAGTGTAAAAATGTTATAGCCTTTAATATGTATATAGTAGGTGTTAAAAACAAATTTATAAAAGCATCTCCCATTTTACAATATTAATAAGTGAATAGTAATCGAATAACTGCAGTGTTTCATATAATCGCACACGTGTTGTATAGGTACATCGAAACAGTATTAAAAATATTCAATTTTCATACGTGTAATAATTTTTTTATGAGTTTTTCGTTTTAAACGAATCGACTATAGCTTTTAATCGTAAAGTATAAAATGCGTACACATTATAAACTATATTAAAAATGTCAATCCGTCCCGAAAAAAAAAACGTTAATCGTAAAAGCATTAACGATGATTATTATAATACAGTAATTTGTTAATCGAAAAAATATGTAGTCCCTTAAATGATTTTAGTATCTTAGCTATTATATATCCACGCGATTTTATTTAAATTTTAAAAACATCTGGATAATAATATAGAACATCGACGATTTTAACTTTTATTAAAATAAATTTAATGCATGTGAAAATTCATTTTTGAAGTTCATATATTAAACAAAATGTATTATATTTTTTTATATCACGATATTATTTGTATTATTTCATTGTAATTTTATTCACAGTTTTATGTATAAAATATTATGTGCAATACGTTATATATGTTATATATCGGAGTTTAATGTGCATTATACTATATTATATTATTTTAATATTATTCGGTGAAATTTTACCACTTTACCTTTGCCGAGAATACTGGCTTAAAAACGATGGATGGTTCCGTAAAAATCGTTTCCACATATAATAATTTATTTATCTTCGCACTCGTTTATTTATTTCAATCGATTGATTAAGTTTCGTTTGAGATAGTAATATAGCAATAACAATATACGATAATCACACTGTGTGAACTGAAAAATTATAATAATGATAACTGCGCGTATAGATGGCTACGCACGTTATAGTCTTATATGTCTTGAAAAAGGTGCACGCAATATTGCTCATTATAGGTAGGTAACACACTTGTACAGAACGTTTTACTTTGCGCTAAACGTGTCGCAGCTCGGACGGAAACTCTATGTACACATGTGGAACAATATGAAAAAAAAAACAATAAACATACATGGCTTAAAAAATTATTAAACTTTATACGTATATAAAAAAAAAAAACTTGTAGTGTGAAATAAACAAATAAAACGAACGAGTTTCTCGGCAAAACGAAATTAATCGTTTATTATGTTTAAACGTTGTTATAAAAAATAAATTGCGCTTTCTGCTCTCAAAATGATAAATTATACACGATAATCGTTTCTCTTTTTGAATAATAATAAGAATAGTAATAATAACAACATTTGTGTCTGGCAGTATAGTGGCTTTTCGGCGAAGCTGCAAATTGATATGTTCAAAACGTCAATAAATAGTCCGCCATCAGTAAGTGCAGTATTATATAGTTATCGTGACTACCGTATGATTTTTCTATACAGAGTGTTTCTAGGTTTTCAGTACAAACAAACTTTAGCAATGACCTGGTGTTAATGAATGAAATCAAAGTCTTATTTTGACTTTTGTAAATGCCAGATTTTTAAATTCACTTATGGCAGCTGTTCACTCGTTTAGTTTTAAGTTTTGAATATCCACATTGCAACATTAAATACTCCGTGAGAATTTCGGTCTGCAAAAATCTTCATTTCGATATGCCACACGATTATCGTGAGATTTTCTAATGACGATCTTCTTTTCAGAGAATCTGCTCTTGCTAAAATAAGTATCTATGACCTTATCATTGAAGTAATTGTACAGCTATGCCGTAAATACCCTTAAAAATACCGGCACAAGTAAAACAGAAAAAGGTTTCTTTTAGATTCTATTTTTTGGCATGAGTTCATCCTTCAAATCTGTACGTAATATCCAAAAACTTAATTTATACCCAGTGAAGTGATATTAGTGTTTTTTCTCCGTATCCCTGAGGGTTGAGGGTATGAAATAAAACAAGTACACAAATTGAATTAGAAAAAAAAAACCCTAAATTTACTGTGAGCTATTCCATTTGGTTTGCAACCTGACTTCAACGATAAAATAAAAATCCCCATAGACAGCTATAATTTAATGTCCATTTTGTTCCGCCATCACTCTTTGCAGAAAATATCACCACTGTGATCATGCATTCCCAGATTGCTTGCGTGTGCTCATCTTCCGTACCATATCGTAATATAGACACAGACACGGACGTATGTGTATTATTAATATTTGTAGGCACAGTAATCGCTTATACAACGTCAGAAAAGCACATCTATTAGAGTATTTATCTATATAATTTTAAATTATTATTTAAGCGTGTTCCATATAAAAACATCAAAACGTACTTTGTGTTATGTTTGTACTATAGGAAAATCCGTATTTAGTGGTGATTTGGGGTAGAATGCCGATTTTCCATGGTAGACATATTTTAAAAAATAGAGCCACATCAGTAGTATCATTTTTAAATTTTTAAAGTATAATATTCTATATTTTACTCTAGTTTCAATAAATAAATATATTAAATATAACATAAAAAGTTATAATAACAGAAATAGGGAGTCACTCTGCTATATAGAAGGTTGAGTAGTTAATTTAATATAATTTGTGGGGGGAAACATTTTGTTGTTCGTGGGCTATTGGTGGCAAAGTCTCGAATACGACTTTGCATTTAGGTTTACTATTAAAACAAAAATCGTATGTGTAGTATAAATACTAACATAGTTTAATTATTGTAGGTATGTACTTTTTAGTAAATGGCAATTAACAATAAATTGATTACGTCTTTTATAGGAACGTTTTTAGTGCGATTAAAATTTGTTATGTTAATATAATTAAGATATTATAATATTCAATATTATACATATTTTTAATAAACTCAAAAATAGATATAAACTGAAAAAACGAATAAGATACAGGTGTATTGACATATTGTATTATAAAATTGCCCTTTTAGTAGTTTTAGGAAAATCCTGGTTCAGACACCTCAATTTTAAACAAGTTTTTTTGTAATTAATTTTAACTTTAAACTGATCAGAAATTAATTGGGTGCTTTAAACTACATAGTATGATTTGAAATACCAATCAACTAAATTATTCACCCAGAATATTATTATTAATATAATATTGTACAGCTAATGGTAGAGCAATAATGGCAGTACTACGATTTAAAGTTTCAAATAATCAAACTAATAAAATTATAACTAAGCTAAACAAAATTAATTTTATTATATTATTATACAAATCATATAGCTTAAAACAAAGGCTAAAAATTTCTATATAAATAGTATAAATTATATTATGTATACGCAAATAAAGGTGTAATAAATCCATAAAAGAATGTAATACCTATAATGTTTTTTTTTTAACAGCATTTTAGTTATAAACTTAATATAACGATTAAAAGTGAATAAGAATTAACCAGTGCAGACAATTGTTTGCGTGTTTTAACTGAGTAAAAGCGCTTACGAAAAATATACTTGAAAATTAAATCGAACCTAACATAATACACGTAATTTAAGATATGGTATGGCTTTGACCACCAAATCTTCGTTGTAAATCGAATTAAATAAAAATTTAATTAAGATCTATGATATCATTATAATCTATTTTATAAAAGCAAGTCTCGATTTATTGTCTCGAATACAAATCCACACCGTTAAACGTATCGTCACTAAATTTTTTACTGTTATATCTGACAGTTTGCTAGATATTTTAATACGAATTTTGTTAGAGTACATGTCTAATATTTTGATATTTTCAGATTTTTACAGAAATATGTTATTTATATCTAAACACACTATTCGGTGTGAAAACGAAACAAATCTACGTGTTCCTATAGTAGGTATCAGTATGTGTATCTTTATTTCATATATTTCCAAAAGGGAACATATAATAAATTACACAAAATAAGTTTTGTGTTTCCTATAAAATTTGAATTTCGACCTATCACCTATATGTATTATATTATATTAAAATATTTTTTTTAAAGCGTACCTGTAATTAAGCAATCACTCACGACCCACCTCAGAATGTGCATGTATAGAATTGACGATGAATCAATTATTATTGTCGACGTATATAAGACGTGACAAAGGCTCGAACGGTCCTGCGGGGTTTTAAGTATAGATCACTGCGTTCTAACTACGACTGACATACTTAATCTTGAGAATCGAGTAATTAAGATAGGTTAAACGTATCCAATAATAATAATAAATAATAACCAATATAAAAAATAGTGTAGTAAGTCTTTAGCGCGCTGATTGGCTGTATGATGCGAAACCCCACAGAATGCCTTGCCCAATGTTGTTGTTTAATAATAGTCATTATTATATAATCAATTTTCTGAGTGTAAAAATAATAACAATAATGTGAGAAAAAAATTGTTTTTATTATATATAAGGACATTTATGAGAATTTATAAACACCTTAAATTATTATTATTTTACGTAGCTATAAGGTATGTACATTTTATAGCTTTTTATGATCGAAATGACTATAAGACAAAGAAACAGCCCCATAATTTGCAAAGAACTATCCACGGAGGGCGGACCACGTGGGTAACAGATAGTAATATCATAAAGTAGTCTATTCCATACACACAAGAGTGCGATATTTACATGCTAAAAACTTGAATACCTGTATACTACAACAGGATATAACGATTCCTAAACATGCTACAAAGTACAATTTCAAAATTTCAAAAATTTGCAAACGTTTTATTTGGATTATAGATAGTTTGGTCGTCACCCTTGTTATACCATCATTATATATTCGGCGTAAATGGACCGGTGACATCAGTTTCAGCTGTGTATCACTCCGAATAATATTCTATATAATAATTAAACACCGAAGACCAGGTCAATATCGACAGGTCCCGAGCAATAACCATTGCATGCTTAGTACTCAAATAATGGGTAGGTATAGGTATAAGTATGGAAATGTATATCGATCGTGGTTGTGTTTACTTATTCTCTAACAAACACTATATAAACTCCCTATATCTAATTATTCAAAGTATACCTAATATACTTGATGGGTATGCACTATATACCTGCCATAGTAGAGGTTCCTTAACTTCTCACGGTACGACCAATTTTGGAAAATATTTAAAGTTTAGTGACCAACATGCATAATACTTATACTTATACTCGTTATCTTTACGATAAGTTTTAGCGCGGCAGCGTAATGTATAATATAGTTACACGGAAAATACAATATTGTAATATAATATCTATTAAATAAAATATATCTTTTTTATTTTTTACAGTAATTTAATATTA
The DNA here is from genome assembly GCA_009835225.1 of Aphis craccivora. Taxonomy (NCBI): domain Eukaryota; kingdom Metazoa; phylum Arthropoda; class Insecta; order Hemiptera; family Aphididae; genus Aphis; species Aphis craccivora. The sequence goes on along the minus strand of VUJU01000617.1, from coordinate 77,747 downwards.
AATAGTTAATATAAAAAATATAAATATAATCCAAACTTTTACCTGACCCACCAAAAAAATAATCACGACACATTTTTGAGTCACAACTTATAGTTTTTAAACATCTGAATTACGGTGTTATGCTGAATATTATCATATATAATTTTCGTCTACTGGTTAATGTTATTAGTGTTCGACAAAAATTTAAGCGTTAAAAAGCCTTTTAACCGATTCCATCATTACCTAAATAAACAAACAAAAAAAATATATATATAAAATTATTAACACAGTACGTTTAATATTATACATATTATAAAATAATATATTTTTGATTATATCATTGAGTGTCATAATAATAATAGTTGTAAACCACTATGTGAACGATTGAACAAATACTATGCGATCAATAGATATAATTTTAGTATTCTACATCGTTATTTTTTTTTTATACTACAATATAATATAATACGCAAAATACCTACATATTATAATATGTTCCTTTTGATTATCATACGTGTACATGGCAAACCACGGTTTTTACATTTTCGAACAAACTACAATTTTGGAAAAAAGATTCTTTGAATAATATTCTATTTTTTTTTTTTTTATCTGAAATAAACTATTAGGTTTAACCTACTTTTCGACAATATAAATAGTTAAAATAGCATAATACCTATCTATAAAAATAGTAGTTACAAACAAAGTTTATCTATCTATTTATAAAGCATAAGATTATTATTACTTTATTCAATAAATATTTGTGTTTAGTTACAGTAAACTTTATAGCTTTGAATACAAACTTTTCAACGAAAAAGTACTCTAGTTGGTATAACTAATAACGAGTAGCATTGACGACTCGATGAGTAACTAGTAGAGTACATAAATAAAATTTAACAAATTAAAAAGTTATACCGTTTATTATTGGATAAATATATAGGTAATAAGCAGCAATTTACGTAAAAGGATGGAAAATGTTTTAAATATTTTTCGTTTAAATATAAAATATATTATCGACAATTTAATTTCCTTGCTTTGAGTCGATTTCAAAAATTATTTTACGTTGTTAATAAACTAATTGGTATATTATTTCATGATTTAATATATAATAAATCTAGCTCAGGACATCGAAAACACATTATTCAATTTCGCGGATGTACCAATATAAGAAAAGGACTAAAATAATTTTTGTAGTGGCGGGTACCGATTTTGAAAGGTAATACTTAAAGTGAGTACAAATAATAAATATAGGTCTATAAGCGATACGCCGTTAAAATATAAATAAATAATCAGCAAAGTCCCCTCTCCGAAATCCACCCACTGAGCACGCCCATATTTACTGAAATATAGAAACGCCTCGAAAGTTTTGGGACACTCTAAGTAGAAATCACATCTAACAACGTGCACCGATTAAAAATTTATTTTTATTAATTTGTAAGTACTATTAAGTGTTTTTGGAGATTGTAATCTTTGAAATTTGCATACTAACACACGTTTGTGTAAATCCACGTCATAATGTCGAAGTAAAAATGTCGTGAAGACAAAAAAAAAATGCTATAAAAAAATATATTATAATTTATATTGTTTCTCACATACGTACCAAATACACAATTATTTAATCAATTATTGTTAATTATGTTAAATACCTATTGAAAGTTATGCGATAATCCACGCAGATAGTGTTAATTATCGCATATTTGTTTAAGCCTATCGCAGAATCATTGTGTTATTTTTTTTTGTAGTTATTTTCTATTTTATTGGTTTTTTATATATCCGAATGCAATTTTTAAAGTTACTACTATGCTTGCAGTTTATTCACAGAATTTATTTGGAAAGGAGGATATGACAAAATTTGTATTTTAAAAAACAGCATTATATTTAATATTTCAAAAGTGTTTATCAATTATAGTTTTTCGATCATATTTATTATAATTCAGGAATTTCGCATAAGTAAAGTTCTGTTTAATCCGATAAAACCAATAGCTGTTAATGACCTAGATTAAAAAAAAAGCGATGGTAAGGAGGTTGAATCCCTGACCCTCCCCCCTTGCGCACGAACCTGGATATTTATGTACACTGAACTTTATTTTCATAGTAACTTATTATGATACTTTAATCTAATTTCACCCTACTAACTGAGCAAAACCGGATCTGTGAGCAACATCGGTATAACTGTAACGGTGAAACGATATTTTACCATACCTGCGACATTTTAGTGTTGACGACATATTTATTGCTGCGATATTTTGTCGCCACACACGACACCCTACTACATAATATAATATCGTAAAAATATACTGATTTTATAAAATATATTATTATTCAATATACACTGAGTAAAGTTCATATAGAAGTTAGCGCGCATGTATAAAGTCTTATTTAAAAATTAATAAATCCTTTAATACATTTGAAAAAAAGAATTTCATTTATACTTCTTGACAGTAGAAATAAATATAATTAGATATATATATATATCAATTAATTATAAAATATGATATTACCTTAATCGTATTTTAACTTTATTTATATACTGAAAATTATTAAAACTGTAAGGAAAAAGGTTAGTTTTTAAATTGGGGCCCTCGTTCTCGTGTTCAGTTTTCCAAAATCTATTTCATCTGCTCTCTAGTTTTTATCAGATAGACGGCAAACCCCATTCGTTGATTATAAATGTAATAAATAAAACTAGGTTATATTAAAATTGAAGTAATACCATTCAAATTACTGTCAAGCATGATGCCATACTATACTGCAGTACACGCGTACTTAGTTCCATAATCCTCTCCGAGTCGTCTAAGAGTAACTTGTCGGTTTTCGACAGCTGTCTTTTTCTCTTATACCATCCCTGTTATTTTTTTGTAGAAGAAGTTTTTTTTTTACAATAAAGCTGCAAAATATGCGTAGGTAGACCATAATTTGAAAGCAGCTGTTACATATGCACTAGAGTCGTAATATTATGTGTACCTACCAACAAGTTTCATTGAAAATAAAAATAAATATACTTGAATTTAAAGCGTTTCAAAAAAACATAGGCAATAGATGCTCTGCAAGTTAAAATTTAAATTCATATTGACATCAAGTTAATTAAATTTTGATTGTTTTTAAAGGGGTGTTTTTTGTTTTACTAAATAATTTATTCCTCCAACGAATTGATTCAATGTCCATCATTAAAAACCTGTGACGTAACCCTTTATTGAATTATTGATACCTATTGTTAGAATTATTTACGTTCATAATTTATTGTAATTTTTGTATTTGTTGTCATTACATTCATGTATTTCTATTTACGTAAATAGGCGTCAATCACAATACCAATGTTTACCTAATAATCAACGACATAATAATATTAAGTTAAATCTCATGAAAACAAAATATAAATAACGATATACGAATTCGCTACTTGATTTTTTATATAATTTCAACAAAAATATATATATATATGCTCACTACTACTAAATCAACATTTTTTATTCTAACTTTCAATAAAATTAAAATTAAAAATTAAAATCGGAAGATTCTATAATCGAGTCTCGCGTTTCCCCGCATTTACACTGTTCTGAGGATACGGTAGCATAATTAGATAGTAACAGGATACAAATATGTACTTAAATCACGCATATTCCAAAAATCTATCGGTGTGGTTAATAAAAGTACTCTTTTTACAGGAAACGGACACGGACTTGTCGGCGGACGCGTTCCCGTGGTTGCCGCTGACTCGCCATTTCGGAGCGGGCGACTGCGACAGCGAGCGACGCGACCCAACGGCGGCCGACGATGACGACAAGTGGTACCCGAGGGTGGTGTCCACCTACGGCCAAACCGAGAGGGTCCACTGGTCGAGGCATCTGGAGGCGGACGCCAACCACCGGTCCGGACTGTCGACGGCCATCCGGTGGACGCGGCCGGTGCAGTCGGCGGCGGACAGCGACTATTACGCGAACGAGGACGTGGATCAAGCATTTTTGCAGCGGAAACCGGTTTCGTTCGCGATATTCGGCAAACCCGGTTTGGAAGACGACCGATTGGCTGACATGCTGTCCGAGCACTGGGGATGCATCCACGTGTCCGCGGCCATAGGGATGCAAGCCGCCAGTGACCGGCCGGACGACCAGACCGGTGAGGCGTTGCGGCGCGGTGAAGCGGTAAATGCAGCGAGTGCGGCCACACTGCTCGTCGAGCTTTTGGGAATAGGAGGGCCCGAAGTACAGGAACGCGGTTACGTGCTGACCGGGTTGCCCAGGCAAGTCAAGGTTAGGGTTATTCGTCACGGTGGCATCGTTTATTAAAATAAATAAAAAAACCGATATAATCATTGTCAGTAAGGGATATTATAATTCCACGTATACCTACGTATAACCTACGATCGATCAAATCGCTATCGCGTTTGAGAAAGATAATTTATCAATAAAAACATTGCCTCCCTAAAACAACCAAAAGTACCTCATAAATAATAATTACTATATTTTGGTGCCTACTAACTTCCCGGTTTTTTTTTTTTTTTTTTACTACAGACACGATCCTGGGCTGAGTGCGTGTGAACAAATGGCTGCGGTGTTCACTACGAATCCACCAGACGTATTGATTTATATGAGTTGTCGTAATCAGGATTTAATCCATATGCATAACGGACTGACTTTAGAATCCATGGAACACGATCAACTTACGCAAATGTTACATCTGAACAACGCAAAATACAATCACATGCGCGTACATTGGCACAATAAGACGTTTATAAGCAAGAAGATGATTGAACTGGATCTTCAGAATTATGAAAATTATTCACTGAAAGTAATAGACGAAATAGTCAAACAGTTCGATCCCACATACGTGATAACCGTGGACGGCAGAAAACCAGTGAACGAATTATTCGAAACGGTCAAATCGAAATTAATGACGATGCCACTGCATTACACCGTGTTACCGGAAATCGTAGAGGTCCGAGCAAAATCCGTTTTGCCAGAAGATTACGAATACGGTGGTTCCGAGTTTGAATCCGAATTGGAATCAAACGAGGCGGAAACGGTAGCAAGCAATACAGAGCGCGCAAGTGATGCGACTCAAATACGCGACGAAAATGAACAAAGCGGTAATACACGTAACGAGAAAATACGTATAACGTCTGAGTTCGGTCGTCTGTGTCCTGTAAACTTTTCTAACGGTCGATTTGTATTGAGTAGCGACCGTTATTGTATGAAGTATATGGGAAAATTGTATTACTTCGCCGGGCCTAGTGAAATGCAATCGTTTGGTAAATACCCGAAACGATTTTTGAAAATCCCGACATACGGGATGCCTATTAGAGCCATGTTTTACGGTCCCAAGACGTTGACGAACACGGCTGCAAAGGCTGCACGTAATTTATTCCATTATAACGTGATAGACGTTGGGCATATAATACAGTTACACGAAAAAAACGTAAAACAAGAGTATTCGTCTGCAATCGTTAACTCTATACTACAAACTGCACAGGAGGTCATAAGACCAAAAGAAATTCAACCTAATGACATCAGCACCATGCGAAACGCAATTGCTGAATGGACACGCCTGCGATTTGGTGTAAACGTAGGATCTGATTTGAATGGCGTAGAAGAGGATGAAAGTGAATATGAAACGTATGAAGACACCTCAGATCAAAGTAAATATTTTTTGGTCTAATGAAATCGGTTAGGTTGAAATAATCAGAAATACCTACCAATATTTATAAAAATAACTAAATTTAAAATAATTTTATTAATCTGAACCTATTTCAATTAAAATTAACATAGTTTTTTTTCTGCAAATTTTATAATTATTTATACATTAATATGATATAAGCATTTTTATTTTTATTTTATAAATTCATAAATTAATGATATTATTAAGTTCTATCTATATGACTGTGTTTGTATAGTTTAAAAGTATAATATATCAATAATTATTAAATACCTACTAATAAAATATTTGAAAATTGTAGAAAATAATGACTATCTTTTATATAACATATTATAAGTGATTAAATAATTTCATTTATAAAAAATGTATTTAAACTATAATATATTCTAGAAAAACAAGACGTGGACGAATTTATTAAAAAGAAGCAGTTAAAAGATTTCTTCGAATTATATGACATAGATTTTTTAGATGATTTACATGCATGTATTCGTGCATACGATGAACCGGAAAGACTAACAAAATATTTACAGAATATGTCAAAAAAAAATAGAAAAATTTTTAGGAACGACTTCATTAAAAGAATAAAAATTATTAAACCTGATCTAATAAATATTATTGTTGATACTGTGCGAATAAAAAACAAACACAATAAAAATTGGATTATAATAAACGCACCATTAGATTTTGGATTAGTGAAAAAATTAATCGATGAAAACCTTAATCCAATTCAGATGGTATTTTTTCTTGACTTAGATCCAATGCACAATATATTATTATTGGATGAAGAAACTATGAACAACAACTATCGAAGTAACTATTTAGAAATCTTAGATAATGTGAAAAATGGAATAATGTATGGAACGACAGTAGAAAAAATAAAATATCCAGAATTTGTCAATAAAATTGAAAACTCGTCATATATTTCCAACACTGAGGATACTTTTTTTGAAGTCGAAGATGAAACTTTAGAATATGAGAAACATGAACAAGTTGACATCATAAGTCACGATCACTTAATGGGAATAATCGTGCCAGTAATAACTGAACGATTAAATCAATATACAGAAAACCTTCTCCTACAATGGTATACATTGAAATCTAATATTTCTAAAGAAACAAATCAGTTTATTGATTTTAATATCATTGAATGCAAACCCAACTCTACATATAATTCACTGAGAATTTTAATCGAAGACACTTTATACTATTTAAAGAAGTAAAATAATAATTATAACTATTTTTTGTTAAATATACATCGTAATAATTATATAATTATTTGTTTAGGTTTTTGACAGATATTGTACACGATGTATCCACATTAGATATCAATGATACTGTACCCACTAGAGGAAAATATGATGGTAATACTTCCATCTATTGCCCGGTGAGGTTTGCAAATGGTAAACTCTCTATTGGATCTAAAAAACACATGGCAGTTTATCGTAATAGGTATTATTACATGAGCTCGTCCAACGACTTTAAAACGTTTATTTCTAATCCTGATAGATATACATTGTTTACAAGTGTCCCAAAAATGTATCCTAAACCTAAAATATCTTTACTCTTTTCATTTGGTCTTAGTTCAGAAGATTTTATCAACGAAATATTAGATAAATTTGATTTGTCTCTGATAGACTCCTATAAAGTATTTAAACACAACGTTTTACCAAAAAATATACCAATGGTAGGTAAAATGTACGAGGAACCGACACTTAAGAAGATTGTTGATAAATATTTTATTCCTAAAGAACAAAAGGATTATATTAACAGCCTGAGAAAGTATATGGATAAAAAAAGTGCTTACTTGAACAATGAGGACTGGTTAAACATGAATTCGATTTTTTTTCAAACCAGTGAAGGAATATGTTACAAAAATTACCCTAAAACTTTAACAGAACTGAAGTATTTAAACGAAAATAAAATAAATCCTGATATCATTATCGAGGTAATTTCTGAAAAACACATTGAAAAAGAACACGCTATAACATCAGTCATTCAAAATTGGTTAAATTATCAATATATATTGATCGACATGGTCATTGCGCGAGATAATGAGACAAGAAAAAATGCTATTAATAACAGATCAGTATCGTTTAAACAAAAACTAGCAGAGGTCATAAAACAAAAAGAAATGCACAGGATAAAAATGCGTTTAGAGCGCCTTATCAGAATGATAGTAGCGGAAACAACGGCAGAAGGGCCGAACGCCATCAAATCCATATGCGATGCCCGACAACCAGAAAAGTCGTATCGCAAGTCTACACTGTCCTCCATATCGGATTTGTTGTCCAAATACACCGAACTGACGTTGAAACAGAAGAAAATTATAATTGATCGCGGATTGGAAGTAAGCGATTTCCTGGATTTGGACGATTTCGATACGTTGGACGAAATCGATGAGACGGTTAACAACGAGTTTCCCGACGAAAAGTACTTAATATCACAATGCTTTTCCGACAGCTTTGAATTTCCGCCGGACGCCATGATCCAGCAATACCTGGACGCGGAGAAGGAAGCGCTAGCGGCAATGCGAGAGTTTGCCAAAAAGTCCAACATCCCGTGGATAACCGTGTCGGGTCCGGATTCCCGATCAGACGCGCTCCGCGACATCGCCGAGGCGTTGGCAGCAAACGTCAACACGCCGTTCGAGACGACGTACGACGTTGACCCGGACGCTTCGGAGGACATGTTGCGCTCGGGCGAAGTACACCTGAGCCGATTTGGTAGGTGGTGTCCAGTGCAGGCGTTTCGCGATTCGACAGATCCGACGGCAGTCCGACGGTTATGCCAGGACACGGAGAACGTACAGCCGGTCGTACACCGGAAGTACGTGTACTACGTGGCCGGCGGGCTGGAAAACAGGGAAGAGTTCGCTCGTCGGCCGCTCAAGTATGTCGGTCTCGGACAACCGTCGACTATTCCGCTATCACCGTCGCCGCTAAGTTTCCCACTAAAGATCGCGGTGCTTGGGCCGCCCGGAAGCGGAAAGTCGCATTGTGCCCGAGAACTGTGCGCACGGTATGGTCTGCAGTTGATCCGGGTCGAGGACGCCGTCGGCGCTCTGCTGACGCAGTACCGGTGGACAGACGTCGCGAAAACCGCCGTGGGCACGTTGCGTCGCGGCGACGCGCTGTCAGAGGACGCGGTGGCGGAAGCGGTGATCACGGCCACTTTCGGCAGCCAGGCAACGACTCGGGGCTACGTGATCGACGGATATCCGGTGACCGAGAAGCAATTCAAGCTGTTGGACGCGGCCGGCATCATGCTGCACGCCGTGTTCGTCCTGCGACTGGATGGAGGTGGTGGAGACGGTCAACCGGAAGAGGGTGAGGCATTGTTGCGGTTCAGGCGCGACGCCTGGAAGGTGGCGTTCGTCGGCCTGACATGGATTTCGGATCGGTACGGTAACACCGACGGTTTTGCGTCCGCGGACGTCGACGGCATGGCCACGGCCGCTTCGGAGCGTGTCCGGTCGGTGCTCGCGTACCAGACGAACGTCCGAGACAACCGCCCGTGCAGGCTGTCAGGCGTGCCGATCACGGGTCGCGAGTGCCGGAACAACCTCAGCACGTACGTGGACATGTGTCCGGTATGCAAGACGGACGATAGACGCATGAACCGGCCCCGCGACCCACAGGCCATGAGACGTTCCGCCGTGCAGTACCTGTCGTACGTCTACTGGACGTGCGGACCGAAACACGAGACGTCGTTCGTCAGCGATCCGGACCGGTACGCGGGCGCGGCGCCGGTTTCGCCGGATCCGTATCCGGTGGCTACATCGGACGGCAAACTGGCTCGGAACCCGTACTTCCGGTGCAAGCTCTCGTCCGAGTATTGCGCGGTGTGCGCGCTGACATGCTTGTGGCACCCGGCGTACATCCGCGGCCGCCCGGAACTGATGGTCGCCTACCGGAATCGCGCATACGCGTTCTGCTCGTCCCGGTGTCGACAGACGTTTTCGGAGCGACCGACGCTGTACGCGGACTACACGATGCGCGTCAGAGGCCCAGAACGGCCGCTAACGTCGTCGTCGGACCAGCCCTGGGACCGAGAACAGCTCGACAGTCTGCCTGTGCTCGGTTACCTGGAACAGACCGTGGCAGCGGCCGTCAGTTCGGCGCTGGCCGGATTGACGGCCATAAAGCCCGTGTACCCAGGACTGACGGCCACGGCCTCGGCCATGGTGTATTTAGGGCTGCACGTGGGAAGGAACGGTGGCGGTGACAGCGACGTGGCCGAGTACTATCGCGAAGCTTTCCAACGGTTCGTCGACACCTGTCTCGTTTTCAAAATCGAGACATTCAAATTGAAATCGTTGATGTAAAATTGTGAACATTATGACGACAACGTCCAGCTCGCTCGATCGGATGTATACTGCAGTGTACAATGTGTTATTTGATATTAATTTCCAATAAACCGTTGATTTTGACTTTTCGTTACGAAGACTGGTCATTTTATTGTAACTCAATAATAACCCAAACTTTACGCGTTTACTAATACAGTGGAACGTCGATCGTCTTAACACTAATTAATGAGACCGAGGGGAGTGGGGACAATCGATTTGTTCGAATAACAAAACAATGATTAAAAATATACGGCTGACATTAATTTAAATTTTATGTACGATTAAAAATAAAACTAATAATGTAACCTTACTTATAATTCGTATAATATAATAAAATAAATATTATGTATCGTTAAAAGTAGGTTAATTGATTTAAATCTAACATTTAAAAATATAATATTAAAATTACTGCGTTTGAACCTAAAACGATAAAATAAGTAAAATAGTATCATATATAACAGCAGTTCTTAAACTATGAAAATACGTGCTACCCGAGAAATGACTTTTTATAACCCCCTTCCAAAGTGTCTTTAGAATATCCTTATTTTCATAAATATTCTAAGGATATATTTTATATTAATAATGATATGATATACTACACGAAAAAAATTTTCAGATAACTCGAGTATAAAATAATGATAAACCTATATATGTCCTATATACTTTCAAACTCATATCCAACAAATTACATTATTGAACAAGTATGTAAAGCGCTGTAATCCATATAGAACCTCCAAAGTGCTGTGGACCATAGTTTAAGAAGTCATATAGGTAATAAAAAAATTTGAAGAAAAATAAGAGTAATAATATTTAAACGATTACTTATAACGTTTAAAATGAATATAAATAAGTGCATAAGTTAGTTTGTAATTTTATTTTTTTTATATCTACAATATAATATGATATTATTTATGTATAAAAGACTATAGTGATCGAAGTTAATTTATCATCAGAAATTTTAAATTCACGACTTAATATTCATGGCCAATCGAATCATAAGCGCAAGTCCTTATAAAATCAATGAGGCGTTGTAAGGTATAAGGCCACTTTTTAGTTTGAAGCACGTAATATATTTCTTTAGATCTTTGAGTACGTATTTTAATATGACATGGCACGGGCCAGTTGGCGTAACGACTTCAATAGAATTCTAAGTACGTGAATGTATTAATGTTATTATTTGATGAAATACAATTCTACTCGTTATAGTTGAACATTTATAAATATTTTATAGAAATAATATCAAAAAAATACTAAAACAATAGTAATTTATCTTGTCAAAAAAAAAAAAAAAGTAAATGAAGTGGGTGCGAAAAAAATAAAGGGCTGCAATTGAAGCGTACTTATACGTATAGACTTGAACGAGTTTAATCGGCAACGCTGTTTTAACAACACGCTGCCAAACGATATTTTTACTGGTCTTAAAAGAACTAACAATGGCACTTTGCACTCGGGAACAAATGACAGCAATTACACTGATCTTGCAATTTTCGTTCGTTAGACAGTGCATTTTAAACGTCGCGTAACAGCCGTTCCTTGGACTGTCGAGAAAGTACCGTTTTCGTAGAAAAATTTGATTAAACTATGCTGTTTGCACCCCGTGCGGTGGATGGGATAAAAATGTTGGGAACACATATTTTACATGACTGCATTTTATTGCACCCCCCGAATTGTACATCATATTAATATTGTTTTAACATAATATTACGTAATACTTCATTGAGTATAACTAAATCGGCATCTTACCTCTTACAAGACACCGGAAGTAGATACGCATCCGAAGAGGATTCACACGGAGGCTCTAGGTCTTCGCACTCCACCACCCTGATCACCGGCAACATTTAAGATCGCTGCAAAAACCAACACCACGCTACACTGAGGACGACTGAACAACAATAATATAATATTTTTCGACAGAGAGAATAAAAACACACTCGCACATGCACACGCGCACACGTTCATACACACACATACACTCGAGCGAGCACGCGAGCGTATGAAAACACGAAATCTATTTCATTTATTCAAACGCAAAAGTACACATGCCGCAGCAAACAATAGCCGTCGAAACGAAGGAAGACCAGCAAATGAAAAGAAAAGTAAAAAAAAAAAAACAAAAAAACAAAGCACAATGATAAACTGTTAAACAGTCTACAAACGCACATGCTAATACGTATATAATATACATATGTATAATATTATTCTAATCTCGAACGCACATCACGGTCCGTCGTTGTGATTAGAAAGCGTCCTGAAAGCCGAATAATGTAACATTCGCCATCGCCAGACGTATTATTCTAACAATCGCGTGGTAGCTATATAATATAATATTTATAATGGCTGTTGTCGATTATGTTTTTTTTGGGGGGGGGGCTGACAAGGAGGACTCGGCTCCCTCGAGAAAATCCCTCGTCCCCTCAAAAAAATCTACATCTGACTAAGTAAAACGTCGTTGTTTTATAGCTCGTAAATACTAAAATAATTCGTTACTTTTTTTTATTACCTGTATATTAAACCAGAAACTACTTCTAGCTATTTTTAGTCTTTTTTTGGAGTCCATAAAATTTATTAATTTAAATTTGGAAGATCCTTTATCGTCCAATTGGGAATAAAAATAAGCATATTTTTATTAAAAATATTCAATAAAAATTCAAACATTAGTCATAAGAATACATCGGTTTATAATCAAATTGCATACATTTTAGGTTCAATGATGTATAATATTATAAAATGGGGAGATCTAAAATATTAAAAACATATTATATTATATGGTAATGCGAATAAAATGATTATACAGTTATTTGATTATTTAAATGTAATGTTTATTTAAAAAGAATTAAGAGCCTCTGCTCTAAAATTTAACTTCGTTAACTTTATACCATTTTATGCGTAAGGTGAATCAAAACGAATTTTAGACCCTGAACCCACTTCATATGTACTATATAGTATTTTTTATACCATGTGCGTTTTTAATTTAATTTTTTTTTATGTTTAAGTTTATATATATATATATATATATATACATTCTATATAATAAATAATGATCGTATCACCTTGTGTGTTTCCCGTAGCAAATCGTAGATAGACGATTGTAGTGAGTATTTTACCGAAGAGGTCATTTTTTGTTTTTATAACACACGTCAGGTAAAACCGCTGACAAACGGTCCAATTTATAATATACACGCCCACTCATTTTTTGTAAGAACGATTTTGATAAGTATTTTATTATTTCAAAAGTTTTGGTTCTAGCAACTCGAAACTCTCAATTCTTATACGTATAATAGCGATGTACAATTAATGGTATTAAATTTATCAAAAAATTACAAAACAAATAAAACTATTGGAGAAACTAGATACTATAACGATAAATGAAATCGTCATCTCAATCAAAAAACTGATAGCCTTGTATTTTGACTATTTGTAGACGTGATGAAATACATAATTTCTAAAAAAAAATCTATTCAAATACTCATAATATATATTTGATTATTGTTTTTTAATCCTCATCGGTCCTTTTAGTTCCTTACACGTACAACTAACTATACTAAATTGTTTTTAAACTCAAATTGTCTAATGTTAATTTTACGTCGTGGTCATTTTTCATCACATTTTTATACGATTTAAAATATTTTCAGACATGACATGTGAATACAAGGTCACTCGTATCATGACTATTGATTATATAAATATTGAATATGTATTTTGAAAATCTTTACTCGTGAATTTGTTTTTAAGCACATATTATATGATATATGTGGGCAATTTTAAAAACCGTCCTCTAAACGCTAAATAGTAAACCTGGCCGAAATCGGTTTTCAAATGCGATGATTTATCATTTTTTTTTTTTCGTCGTATAATGACATAATGTGCGACGCCGGCCAAGGTCAGCGAAACGAGACGTGTGACCAACGTCATCTCGTCTGTGTCTATAGTCCTCGCATTCGTATACAGGTATAATCTTTTTTTGTTATTAACATATTATTACATATTGCACTCGTTTCAATGAATTCCCAATGTATGGCATCGTTCGTCTAAATGCAGAAATACAAATGCTTTGTTTTATCTTTAAAAACACGGTTTAGTAAAATACGCGTTAATGCGTTAATGCTTCAAAGTTGATGGTTATTAGCATACCGACGTTTGATTAATTTTAAACACAAATCTCTTTGTATTTTATTACTTGAACTTAATATTTAAAAAAAAAAGAAAAAAAATGTCCGATGAAATAACGAATCGGTATTTTATTCGCAGAGCCCCTTATTCTTGTATAGTGTAATATTTTTGAAGATTTTTCGCGCATCAGTGCACAATTGATCAATATTATATTTTATAATACAACGTTTGCTTGCAAGGTTTTCATTACATATAATATTATCTAATTTTGGTGACGGTTCTTTGCTGATAAGATAGAGGTATTTGATGTACGCGTAATATGTGACTACGATGATGTACTGTAACGTTTCTGCACGACGTCTTCTATGCACATATTTACTGTCAACTCGGTTCATTAATAATTCAACAAATATTCCGATATACGTTAGATCTGTTGTATTTGTATACTATTTTTAAAATTTTTAAAATGCAGTTTCAAAAAAACGAAAATTACAATTATATTGCCTATATAGTATCACTCAAAACAGGCGCAGAAGACTCTTCTGACGTTTAAATGTTATAAATATTATTAATATAATTTTGATGTTGATAGGTTTCGATAAATATACATTCATTGAATTTGTCAAAGAGTTATTTTGCTAAACCATAATATTTTTCCAGTCGCAGAGATGCAAATCCGTCAAAATCCCAACCGCAATTCTAATATTATGTTCTATTTATCTGTCATCGTTAGAGTTTTCATCACGTCAATGTCAGATTTCAAATAATGTACTAACTACTAAGAATGACTCCGATAACGAAAATTGACGCAGTGTCGAGAGTTTTTGCACTACACCATTTCGCCGCACGATCCGAAAATCAAATCTCCGACGTTTTATTATAATCGTTACACGCGTAAACACAACTTTATTTCCCATATTATATTATTCCACATACGCGTTCCCAATTATATAAATGTCTTAAAAGACGATTTTCAATATTGTCAATACCCGCAGCAGGTCAGACATTTCGGCTTTTAGTTATAATAGTATTATAATTTACCGACATTTTTATAGATAAGTTGCTGCCTAATCTTTTAGTAATTCTTCGTTATAAAATACGATATGTAAAAAACACGCGTTTGTGTTTATAAAATAAACACATAAATCACATTACTATTATTATAACTATGGATTTTCGAATTATTTTTACATAAATCAATCAACACAAGTTTTCACGTGAACTTTGGCAAACGAATCCATCTTATTGTTAATGTCTTTTTAGTTATCATTTGGTAATTTTTCAACCTATGTTTGTCAAAATCGTTTCAATAAAAATGAATAAATGATTGTGTATTTGTGTATGCGTACATCATAAACGCGTTACAATTTCGAAACATTTTAAATGCTATGTTCAGCTGTTTTAAAATTTCATTATTTTTCCATAATTCTACATAAATTTATAATTCTATATCATAAACACTTGTATCTTTTTATAAAATGTGCAATGTGCATATTCAGTGAAACTGATGCAACACTACTGCGTCTGTTGCTGTTGTTGTTGCTGCAGTAGGTATTGCAATATAGAAATATTTAAATATCAAAACACGAATAAAACAATTCACTAAATAATAATATGTTTGAATACGTACAACGATGTATTTTTCGTAACCAATGGAATGTAAAATATATATTTTATGATTTTCAACACAATAATTCCAACAACAAAAAAAAAAAATGTACTTTTCTTCTGAACTTTGCTGAAGAAGTCCACAATAAGGGGGTGACAAAAACGGTAAGCGTGCTGAGGGATAGCAATAATTTTATGAAATGACGCTATGTGATGTGAATTCTAGTAACGGAACTATAGTGTTATAACTACTGGCTAATCAAATTAAAATAGTTAGCGGCAACGTAGTGATAGACACTGATCATCGTTTTTGAAAACTCAAGACGCTATACAAAACGACCTAAATATATTATATATACTCCTTTGTTATTGTTTCTATTGTAAGTTGTAACAATTATTCATATTTTATATACATTCCTATTTTATTCTAACTTACTAATAAAAAGCGACATAGTCAATAAAATATTATAAAGTTAGTTAACCAAAAAAATACGTATTAAAAGGTTTATGAGTTATGGTAGTTTTTTTTTTTTTTTTTTTATAAATTACCTAATTGTAATGAAATATAAATATGTAAAAATAAATAAATAAATAATAACGTCATTCAATACCTGATATTTCGAACATGTCCGCCCACTTGAGACGCCGAGGCGCCAGATTTGACGTATGTAGTTAAATCATTATTCATTAAATACTATAACAGCAGTATAGTATTCGTTTTTATTTTATTTTTACCTCAAACTTTTTTCTACACGTGAAATTTCATTGACGTTCTGAATAATTCGGATCGTGCAGAGCTTTTTAATACTATTTGGCTATTTTTCAATTTAATTTTAATTATTTTAATTGTGAACTGTTCAAAATATGATTGCTTTTCAAATTAGTAAATCCATAATTTAATGATCGGTAATTTAATAATTTCTCATATCCAATTATCGGCGTCTACCGATTACAGTTTACTTAGCAAACCAACAAAGTAGGTACTAATGAATAACAATAGAATATCATACAAAAACCTTAACATTTATTTTTGTATTTATAATATATTCACAATCTACACATAAAAGAATATGAAACGGATGCACATATATCATTTATATTATAAGCATATCGCACATGTATGATCAGTGACATTTTGACATTATTTTTTACTAGACTATATATTATCATTCATTTGTTGTACAGCCTAGCCAAAAATATTTTTCAGTTTCTTTCGAAATTCAAACACATACAGTCTAGACCATTAAATTATAATCGACATCATTGCTGGGTCCCTTATAATATAACACCTATAGTAGCTATTTATTGGAATCCAAGGTTAAGTATATTTCGTAATCATATTCTAGTATTATCGTAACAGGTAGGTTAATTATTTGCAGACTGCAATATTATATTGCCACAGACTGTAGGAAATATTGCAAAAAAATATAATAAACATATAATTCATGAAGTACGCAGAGATTTAATACAAAATAAAAATAATGTTGCTTGTTTTATACATCACAAGAATACGGTTAATTAAAAACGTGTATAGGATTGACTTTCCGAACTAAGATTCTTTATTTATCATATTTCAAAAGTTACAACGAACTTTCGATTTGTGTAATCTATTACATGTGTAATTAGGACTTATTCATACGTGGTTGTACTGTACGTTATAGATGACAATTATTTTGTAAACACTGAAGCCTGCAATTATTAAATCAACAATCGAATGATTATGATTTTTATATTAAATGCAATCATCGTTATATCAATAATTACTGTATTATGCAGATATTGAAATAATTATTTGGGTTTAATGTCTACACACCACTCGACCCATTACGTTTTTTGTTTAACGAATTACGCGATTTAAATATAATATATACTTCAATCCTAGTTGCCAATGCACAATATGATGATACATACACGTCGTATAAAATAGCAATATGTTCCTTCGTGGCAGGTTATTGAATTCGAACATAAAACTTTTAAATATCGATCACTCACGCGTTATTATATTAATTTATTATCATATAACACTACGCGACACTCTGCAATAATAATAATAATATGTATTACAAATATTTTCGGACACACTTCCCTTTTCCCCCAAACTACAATGAATCTAACCTTTATGCCCATGAGATAATATGCATATATTTTATTCCATTACGACTGTCGAATGTTAAAACATCGTCTACCGTAGACGCGCTGAATGCTAATATTTCGGATTCACAAAAGCCAACTAAATATACGTTTCCGCGACAGTCGAGATGCAATCGTAATAGTTTGCTGTTTACGTATGTACAGGACGATCACACAAATTTTACGTTACAAAAAACCAGCGGGATAGCAATCATAATTATTACAAAAATTGTGCGCAATCAAAAACATTTTGTAAACAAACTTCATAATACGACCCTGCATAATGTATATATTGTATTATCGGTAATAATTATTTGAAATGTGATTACTAAAACAATAATTTTATTGGAAAGTTTTGGAGTGTTTGAAAAATTATAATATTTATCACTGTTAATAAACGTTATGATTTTTTAAATCGTTTTTTACTTTTTACTTTCATTAATAACATGCATTTTAACTTCCAATATCGAATAACAATTATATTTTCCCTGAACTTAGATATTCATATAAAAATATCCTTTCAAATTATCTCAAAGAAAATATTTCAAAATCGTTAAAACTATTTGAAAAAAATAATGTCTACTTTTATAATAATCACCATGTGGCATGTATATTAAATACCTATATCGTATTATACCTATATATTATTTGTAGAATTATTTTTTTATATATAGTTATGTGAGAATCATAGTATAGGAAAATTAAAATAATTTCCTTCCTTGACTGACAATAATTATTATCCTATAAATTTTAAACGGTTTCTGAAAACAAAAATTATTATAAATTGAAAAAAAAAATAATCAATATATGAGCCTAAATAAGAAAAGTATTATATTTGTATTAACCCCGAAGTTGTACTCACCTCACATAGCATATTATATTTTTACATTATTTCAATCTGCATTTTCATTCTGAACACTCCTTTACTCTGAATACCATTCATTTATTATTATTATTATTATTATTTCGATTCCATTTCAATTTAGATTATTGTGATAGTATTTATTCTTTATTTTTTTTTTATTTAGTAAACCAAATAAAGTGGTAGGTACCTATTATTTAATATTTTCGACTAGAGCATCATCAAAAATTCGTATTTAATCATATTATTTCTTCAAAGTTTAACGTCTCTATTAATTTTTACCAGTATCTTTAACTGTAGTATAGATATTGGATATAACTAATTAATTAAACCAATCATAATCGAACTGCCATTAATAAACTTGTGATTCCAATGAAAATTGTAAAATATCGATGAAAATAAACAACTATAATGTTTCATGCATCCATCATCACTGTTAATATGTTGTCTAGTCTAGTATCTACGATTCTTTTTTTAATCTTGAAGCGGTATGATTAAAATAATATATTGTTTTTAACATTCAAATAAACTTATACTCCTTTTTTAAATCATGTAATCTCACGGTATATAAACGTCATCAAAAACTATTATCTTTATTGAATCAAGTTTAATAATTCAGAAACTTGTTCAAATTCTGATTTACATTTGTCAACATTTTAAAAATAATAATCCACTTAATAATTTACAGTAAAAATAAGTGGATCTCGTATAAAAAATAAATTTCTGTTGACACTTCTTAAATGGTATACAACAATCTGAGCACATTAAAATTTGTTTTTTAAGTATATACTATATATTATATATAAGAATTCTGAAAACAGGAATTTAAATAAATAAATTATAGGTGTTGAAATAATATATTAGTGTGAATCACTCTGTATAGTTTAATAGTATACAGAAAAAATTTAAATTCCAAATATAAGATAATTTATTGGTAGCCGCCCAGTATTATAAATTGGCAGTATTTTTTTATTTATTTATTTATTTATTATTTTTTTTTTTATATTACAACTGATAACACGTATATTTTGGAGTCTAGGTGGAACGATGAATGTATTGACTATACAATGATGTATTATTCTTTTGTACACAGCGTATATAGTTGAAATACAGTTTGGATCTTCAATTTTGAGCGTAGTTTCTGATAGAAAATTAGAAATAGTTGGTAGGTACCTACTTTTGAGTTTTGATAGGCTTTTTCCAGTCTTTTTTAAATCAATCGAGAAAATTATATTTTGTTAAAATTTAAAAACGAATATAATGGCTAGAGACTGGAAATCGTCAACAAATATTTGAATCATTATCCACATCTGGTATTATTCTCTAACTATAGATAAAATTAGTCATTACGCATATATTTAGAGCAAATTTTTTTTTCTCTAGAACTTGAAAATATAATACAAGGTTTCTCGTGAGTAATTATTCATATTGTAACAAAAAGTCTAAAAATTATAAAAACCTGATTTTTGTTCCATATATTATACTATTTATAAATCTTAAAATAAATTACTATAATAATTAGTAGCAGGGCATATGTGTAAATGTGATAATAGCTAGGTTGAAAGAACGTCTACGCTAAACATTATTTTTCGTATGCAGTGATTTATCTTTGAATTCAAATTTAACATTCCCACTACTGTAACCATACCAATGACTATAGGTACATCCGACACCTAATGTACAGTAGAGTGGTTACCTACTTTCCCGCTATTTTCCTTTTATTCTTCGTGTGAGAACTTTAGGTCGTGACCAAATATAAATAATATTATGACGAAACGTCAACTGGTATAGTGCGATACATCAACAGCGCTTTACACGTTACAATAATGTAATTTTGCTTATATTATTATTACACAATATTATATACATCTAGAGACTTATTCAGAATTTTCGTACCCACGTGCTAATTTTATTTTTCTGCCTTCTTCTAATAAATTTTGATTGTTGACAGTAAAAATTAATTGTACACACACTACAGCTAGACAATTTATTATTTAATACAAAATACAAATATTCAATTAAGAGAAATAAACTGTTAGGTAAGTATTTACTAAATTTCAAAAACCGAAAGTAGTCAATAATATAACTGGAAAATCGTAGATACAATAAAATAAAAATTAAACAAGAATTCAATATTCAATAGAAGTTTAAATGGGTAAAAATTAATTTCTAATCATTACAAATTAAAACTTGGTTGTTATAATGGTCAAATAATATCGTATTATTAATATAATACAAACATTATAATATTAATATTATAATACGCAAATACGTCCTTATAAAAATTATTAACAATATGCCACCTGAGTCCTTCACGCCTCCCCTAAATACGTCTCAGCGTATATCAAATTAATTTTTCCT
Organism: Aphis craccivora; assembly: GCA_009835225.1. Lineage (NCBI taxonomy): Eukaryota > Metazoa > Arthropoda > Insecta > Hemiptera > Aphididae > Aphis > Aphis craccivora. Next base: position 56,703 of record VUJU01000617.1, on the reverse strand, counting down.
CCATTTAATATAAAAATATTATTTATGAAATAATACTTTATAAGCACAGAAATTAATTGTCGTGGAAAATAATAATAGTTATAATTATTTATGCCTAACAATAAAGTACAACTGCACGTCTCTTGAAATTTAAACGCTTTTATATATTATATTCTGCAACAAATGGCTAACGACAATAATTACCGTACTGTTTGGTGTTCCATTAGTATAGTCATTAGTACCTAATAAGCGTTTTTTTTTTTTTTTTTAAACTTTTAAACACCGCATAAACTTTGTTATTATTGCCGAAAATTATGTTCGAAATTTCCCTAGACGAATATAATACAAAACAAATGTACCAACACATTTGTTTGGCAAAATAAGCACTAATTAATCGATATTATTAAACTGAGGGGTTTTATATATATATATGTATTGGTATAAACTATAAATTATTATATAACCGTCGTTAGCATAACAATATAAACATTGTACGCTAAAAGACTTTAAAACAATCAATGCAAATAATAATTATTATTTCATTTCTCATTTTCAAAGTGTTAAATGGTAATAATTATGATTATGTATTAATGTTTTCAGTAACAATGAAATTAATTATAAAAATCATACGCGGCACGGTATAGGCTCATCTGTACCCTTTGGAATGTACAGCAGAAATCAAATAAAACTATTGTTTCATGCGAAACGTTTAAATCTGATACAAATTGCAAAACGAAACAACTTCCGTTATGCAGTACAAACGCAACAATAACCTAATCAGGATGGTTATTAAAACTTTTTCAAAACGTCGTAGAAAAAATAACTGGACTGAAAAACATAACATAATACTTCCATATATAGTATATGCCAATATACAATTTAATTTAGTGTCGATCAAAAAATTATTAATATCATAGAAAGTTTTTGTACTAGCGTTATTAGTATAACGATTTCCATGATCTGTTTATCCTCTTCCATTTTATATAATATTCACCCCAACTACTAAATTCTTACGGGTAACTGTAGTAAAAAAAAGTCAAAGAAAAAAATTATTTAAAATACAATTTGTTTTCTTTAAATTACTTTTACAGTCGTTAGTCTTTTAGTTATTTAATAATTAACAATAAACAGCGGTAAACCCCATTTTTTTTTTTATGTATAATTCTTAAACGCGTTCAGGACTAAAAAGAAAAATGTCCATCACAAAACAAATCATTAGTGTCATTAAAGTCATAATGCAAACCGTCGTCCAAAGCAAAATTAATCGTTCATCGGAATCAGGTGCACTATAACTATTGTACTATAAAGAGCAATTATTTGCTATTAAGTCCTGTTACCAGTAATAAGTACTTAGCTCAGAGTAAACGGGTTTTTTTTAAGTATGCTCGACTTCAATAATTCAACGATGTTCTTTTTTACCGTCGATAATTTTTCCGTTTATTCATAACTTTTTCTTATTTATATTAACATACATAACGTTTCCATTGTAATACAATATTGCATCTTAAATTATATTTATACTAACGTTTAGATGGTATTTACTGTTTACCTGATTTCTTGGCATTCTTGCAAAGCTTTTATTTTGTTTTTTTACCCGTCAATTAAAATTACAATTTACATGACGTATTTATATTAATATTTACCTTAATAAATAAATCTTATGGTGAAGTTTATGAGTTACAACAAGTGATTTGAACATACCTAACTAAAAATAATAATGATAATATATTATTATTAAAATAACATTATCTACGATTTTATATTGTTGATTTAACAGTATTGTTTTATAGATTTTTATCATTTATATTATTTATTTATTTATATTGTGCACTACTGCGTTTTTTATGTTCTGCAACATTGCAGATCGACTGTTCGATCCGATTACAGAAAGATGTTTCGGACTTATTGCCATAATAAGTAGAGATCGAGAGATCTACTTCGCCGATAAAACAATATCAGTAATTTAAGGTGCATAATAAACCGTGGAAGTGCGGAAACCACTTTCGGGCCTATAACAACCCAGCAGAGAATAATAATACGCTCAACACAAAAAAACTTGTATTATCCTACCCGTAGACTTTGTAATTGCTAATTATTATTATTATTATTATTATTATTATGTACAAGCTGTCAAACTGTATAGTTTAAATACTTCATCACACGCTTATAAACATACATTTTCGACGACGAAAACTTTTTAATAATCAAAAACTTTACTAGTTTCGTTGTTTTAATTGTATTTTTTTATGAGCATCTTCCTAACAATATTACGTATAATATCATAACGGCGTCGAAACTAATTTTCACTGTTCTCGTTATAAACGTAAACTCATCAACGTCCATAGACTTGCTGACTGCTGAGTTATTGCAGACGTTCATCTAATTTGCACGTAATATCTTATTATTATGGATAACAATTTAGGTAACTTAATAGTGACGTAATTATGAGAGACGAACAAGATGTAAAACGCCTCCTTGACCTTTTTCTGCTTTTATTTTCGAATAAAAATGATTTATTGGTCAGGACATGAAAATCAAAACTATATCAACGCGCCATCGTCGATTTTTTTCAATTTACGACGTTGACGATTTACGTGGCCATTTGGTGTTTTTACTCAGAATTTTTCATTATTGGCTTATCGCTTTCCTACTAATCGCCATAAGTAAATACCTAGTCAACATTAAGTTTGAACAGTCTGGAAAACAGTGTGAAATTACGTACAATCATGAAACCACTTTACCGAGTCAAACGTGTTACCAAACAAAAAACCTATGACTGTTTGAACACTGAAGGCTAAGCGTGTACCACGGAGGCTGCTGATGGTAGTGCTGCGATTATGTGAACCTTTTTACAGATTTATTATAAGCCCGGATATTTCACAATTTTACCACATCGAACACGTGGATATGTTCGAAAAAGTCCCGACGTGATTGAGCGGTTGGAGGTGAGGAACGTTGCGATTGCGTTCTGCTTTCGAAGTTAACACACAATATTAAAGAACATGGGTGTGTGGTATGTCTTACGTTTTTCACATTGTGAAAACACGATTTTCCGACAAGAGATTATGTTCGACATACCTCTACTCCATATTGCTACACGTTGTGGTATTTCATAATAAATAACAAAATATTTGCCTTAAAAAAAAATCAATAAAATACGACGTTTACAAAAAAAAATACAAATATCTGGTAGCCTTGTAAAGTAGCTTCGTTCCTAAAAGTGTTTTCATGACGAAATTGTGATCTCGTTCCCCCCTCTAAAACACCCGTAACACAATATAATGAATACATTTTTTATATATAACAGCTATACTTTATTTTCAACACCTATTTATAGTGCCATATGATATTATTATTATCATTGATTATAAAATAATGCAAAGATTTGTATTCAATTATAGTACCATCAGTCCGAGTCCATGTGTATGCGAACTAATAAACTATATATTTGATAGCGCATTGTATCTTAAACAACCTTGAAACTGTCTTTTTTTCTTCTAAGAATTCAAAAGGTATAAATATATACCTATATCGTGTTTATAATTATACATAATATGCAGTGAGAAAACTCTCGAAAAACGTTAATAATATCTGACCTTGAAAAAAAAGTATCACGTATACGTCAAATTAGCATCAGTAGTATTATAAGGTTATACCTATGATTCGAGTCAATTTTTTCATGAAGTTTTTATGAAGCAAAATGTTTTTAATGAGGATTATTATTTTTGTACGCATCGACTGTTATCATGACTACCTAAACATATCATTAACATTATTGTTTAATTATTTCTATCGGTTTGGTCAATATCATATTGTTTATTCCAATGGTTCCCAATCTCTTTGAAACTATATTACCTATAAACCGGGTTGGATATTAGCAAAGCCCCTCCCCCCCCACAAAAAAAGTTTAATTTCAAACACAAAAAAAAAAAAATGAATAATATTTGAATTTGTTTTAAACATCAAAAAAAACTTTTTTGTACAATCAATAATAATTAAATATAATATTAATCAATGAGACGATTGATATTGCTTATTTCTAACATTTGTTCAGTTTCGACCAATACACATCTTATACCGAGTCCCAAGTTTCTTGTTTTTGTATTCACAATCATCATCTTTGATAATCCACTTTTACACCTTTAATTTATGAAACAAGGGATCAGTATTTTCAAGGCTATTTCCAACAACAGTACCAATTTTTTGTCAACAATTTGCTAATTGTGTGTTTCCAACATCTATTTTTTGTGCAATCTTTTCCAGAAATTGTGCTTTGGCTTCAATTTCAATTTTAAATACCTGGAAATACTGCTTCATCTAATGAAAATAAGTGTCCTAGTGCCCAAGCATTTACTTAATGATTTTCCAAATCAGAAAAATATTTATCCGTAGCATCTACTACTGATTATAAGTGGAGAGTTATTTGATCTGTAAACGAGCATTTATCATTTCTCGCATCAATCCCAATTGTTAGTTCTTGGAAATTAAAACGTCCTCAAAGGTAAAAATATTCTGCAGACAAGTACAATTGATGAAAGGTGAACGACTGATTGACAGTTGCAAGCCATTGAATATATTTTTTTTATTTTATATTAATAAAATATATGGTTTCTTAACTGATTACATATTTTAAAGAAATTTCCAGCGACCAAAGTAATCTTAAAATAAGTTGCCGATGGATGGTGTTGTTATAACAAAAATGATAAGAAGAAATCTAAGATAGCTAACAATAAACACCATAAAAACTACAAGAGAATACCGGCATTAGCTCATATGGGTAAATAGCTATAATAAATATTTAAAATTAAGTAATTAAACTCAAGTTATAATATTTAACTCTTGATAACATAATAGTACTATATAGAAATATTGTTTACATTGAAAATTTAAAATATTTTTAGGATTAAAATAGTAACTAATAATAAACAATTTAATAGATATAATAAATAAAAAAAACATATTAAATACAATAAAAATAAAAATTAGTCTATATTTACTGCCTTGTCTTTACCTCTCAGGAAATTTCATTATTACCCTTTTGGGAGATAATTTCCCCACTAGGGGAACCACTGATTTTTATTCAATTATCATCATCCCTCAATGGTTTTATTGCATATTTGCAAATAGGTAGTACACGTGCACCTATAAGACTGAAAACATATTTATTTATCTTTATCTAACATGTATAAATTACTGTAGGCAAATAAAAATATAACAAAAAAATAGGACATATGAAAAAAAAAATTAATTTAAAAGAGCGGTGTGTCCGTGCGGTTGGAAGGTACTACACCAAAATAATTGTTCTTATTTAGAAAATATACGTCATTAATTCCGTGAACCACCGTTCGGTTAAAAATAACCTAACTGGAATTTAAAATACTAAAAAATGAATATAAAAAAATGGTGCTTAACGCTTTGGAATAAAACAAGTTGAAAAAAAATCTGTTCGGCTAATTATATTTTGTTATAAATATTATGCACAGTCGTTATAGTTTACCATACAAATAATGAAGAATACTAATATACACTTATAATTCTCATACACATATATATACGAGGGAAAGACATTAATTGTTTAAAATATAACGTTGAATATTCAAATTATTATTTCATCTACATACCGCATTACCGCCATATATTATATGTCATCATACGTAATTATTCATAACAATGTGGTTTAATGTTTTAAAACATTATATCCTCTGTGTGGATTAATTGATTAAGCCTTAATTGAACCGATTATTCTATAATATATTATATATTGTGCGGGTTCTCGGTCCAAATAAACCACCATTGTTTGCCACTGTGGTACCATTGCAGGTTCTAAATAATTGTGGAACAAAATGTATATAATCAATGGTTATACAGAGTGATTTGACAAATATGTTCGCCCCCATTTTTCCTTATTTAATTATTTTAATCAAATTCTGATTTTTGAAAGTCGTAAGTAGGTAAGCACATAAACTATTTAAGGACAATACTTTCAAATACTTAGATTTTTTACTGTAAATGTTATGTTAGTTTTTTTGAAAATATTATGCGTAATTAAACATTCAAACTAACTACTTTGTACGAAAGATAATAGTAAAATAGTTTAAAAAAATATATAAAAGTAATATTATTATACTGGGACATGTTTAACAGATTATAAAATTTTAATTAATTGTGGTAATTTTTAAACCATATTTTCATATCTTTCAATTATATTATCATAGAGCCTGTGTCATAGACCTATCATCATTAAAAAGTTTAAAAAAAAACTCGTTTAAATTTTAAACTATGCATACATAAATAATTTTAAAAAATAAGTACCTATATTTTCTGGAAATTTTATTTATAGTAAAAAATGGTGATTCTTGTCTGAAAAAAATATCTTTGCAGCACACTCTTTAAAATCTGTATTATAAAATATGGCCCTTACCTACCTACTTAAAAATTCTGAAAATCAGAATTTGAATAAATGCATTATTAAAGAATAAAAGAGGGTGAACATGCCACCATGAATAAAATAGATATAAATGTTATGAGATGTACTTATGAGAAAATGTATTCACATCAGTTTAATTAAATATTACGATTTCTAGAAATATATATTTGTCGTTTGCACTACGCCTAAATAACCAGACTTTATAGTAATAATAATAATTATTATTATTTGAAATCAATGAATAAAATAAAAAAAATAAAATTTTCATATAACTATATTGAAGAAATTATTCGTATCTATAGGTACGTTTCATCGTAAACTATATAGATAATATGACTCGATTTCAACTAGAAAACTATTTTAATATAAAAAATAGACTAAACGAAATGGGTTAAAATAACTAGTATTATTAATTTTGAACACCTGGAACAATGAATCTATCATTTTTAGAAAAAAAAAAGGCATTTCCATAGTGCTTTCACACAAATTGTTTAATCTAATATCGGTATGAATTGACGATACTTGTTTATAAATATATTATAAATAAATCCTATAAAATATATTATAATATATTTCAAACAAATTGTTATGCTCAAAATCATATATTATTATTTTACAGCTACTATATTTCAACTCCGTTGAAACCAGCCGTAAGCAATAATATATACATAAAAACCTATCTATATATTCCTACATCACACAGTAAATCAATACCTTTACTGCTAAAAATACTGCAGCAGGATATCATATTATTATATAATAATAATAATAATAATAATAATAATATTATAGTCTGTTCAATTTTTATTTTGCGCATTAAATTTATTTTGTCCGTACTAATATTACTAGGATGCGATGTACCTATATAGATAGTCAGAGGTCAGGGTGGAATATCTAAAACGGCCATAGGATTGCACACAATTATTGTCAAATTGAAACTTTCAACCGGAGATATAAAGACGTGTCAAAAACCATGAACAAATATATTGCGGGAACGTGATCGGTGGGGAAAAAGGCCGTTTAGCGTTAAAGTATATATATCTATAACCCGTATATGCCAACGAAAATCGAACTGAGTTATTAGACATTATTATAGATAATCTACCGCAGAACTTTACGGGTATTAAACTAGAACTTTTTTTTCGTGTAACGATTTTACCCTCGTGCCAGTAAATCGCTGAACGTTGAAACACAAATGGACACCTCTATTTAGATGGCATGTGCTGATCGACTTGTATAACAAAGAACAAAATCCATGAGTCCTTTTCACCCTCCGCAGCAAATCGTATCGTTTAGCTGACATTTCCATTTGTTATCAAAAAGAAAATAATACATTCGTTCGGTAAATAAACAAAACGTTTAATTTTTGTAATAGTTTAACTGACAATGGGATCGGGATTTTTTTTTTTAGTCGAAATAGTTTGGGACAAGATTAATATACGTCTATACTAATCGTATAACACGCCTACATTAAAACCATTAATTTACATAAAATGCGATGTTAACAGTGTTTCAATATTAATACAAAATAATGTAATTTAAATTTTACAATCGACACAATAACATACATATAAAGACAAACACGAAACATAAATTATATATTATTTAACTTCCACAATAACTCGGTTTGTGTACCTACTATATTCTGTTCTGCAAGAACGTAATATTGAGTTTTAGAACCTAGCCTAACTTAATTCTAGTTACAAGCTATTTTTAAAGGTGATCAGATATATTATGTCTAGAGTAATATCCGTCATTTCAAGACACAATATTATCTGAGTTGTAAATACTGGAAAAAACCCTCTAGTTATCGAATACCTACTATATATTATCTATGCAATTATGCTACGTGACGATAAACCGCCGTCGTTTCACTTATAGATTCAAATAGTAAGAAGAATACAATCAAACTTTAAAGGAAAAATAACATTACCTACAAAAATATATTTCCAAACACATAAAATTAAATCATTGGCATCACAATGTTACTCATTCAGTAAAAATTTCTGATACGTAGCAATTATATATGAACATTGAACGTGATAACGGAGTAGAATAAAACTCGAGCGTTCTGATATCCAATTATAATGTACCTATACTTTCATGAAAATATAATATAATATGCATATTACGGCGGCGGTCGAGCAGCTTAATATTCCGATTGATTAACAATAGTTAAAACTAAACTAGGTTCAATTAATAAGAAAATATATTTATGAGTAACAAATGTAAAACGCTTATTACTCACAACAGAACCGTTGGGATTTCTTATCATCGAATTATCAATGTTAATTGGTAATATTATTATCCGATTTACCATACCCATCGAAAGAAATACAACGTTTATCCGAACATAATTTATTCGTTCGCCTTATTCGTATGCCGTTGTATCAAAAGAGTGCTTATCGTAAAAAAGATCATCTGTTTTCAGAAACAAATGCGATTCATTGGCGCTTTTATACAATTATTTATTGCCCGTCAACTAAATTCTAACGTTTAAATTATCGGTATTTCGTATATAGATATAGACAGTAAAAGTTATTATAAAGCCATATTTGTACAAGCTTTACTGGTTTGCCGATCTATTTATTTGATTTTTATTTAAAAGTTCGTTTGTCGAGAAAGGCCTGTCCATTATCACTATTTTCACTCGAGAACTTTATAATATATAATATTATATTATGTGTATTATACCGTTTAAAAACTAGTCAGTTGTCGGTTTAATTAATTTGTGAAATGGTTTTAGTATTATATACTTTTCTCGTTATCTCTTGAGCTATATTTTCCGACAAATCAACACAAATACGTCCGAACGAAATCAAACATATATTTATACAACTTACATGGTATTTTAAAGAAAATATCATTCGCCTTAAGCATAGTAGAAAATAAAATGTGTCGACTGTGCCGTATATTTGGACAAAAAATGAATTCGAACCCCGAAACCCCTGTCAAGTGTCAGAGTAAAGTTTGCTCTCCGATTTATTTGTCCAACCAATTCAAAAATTGTGTCGAATATTTTGCGAATTTTCTAAAATTTACGTACTTTTTTGATGGCATCCGACTGTGTGCCGGTACGGATAATAAACATGAAAAACTCGACGAAAAAAATATGTAGGTAACGAACAAAAACTAATTTGCAATTGTTTACAATTAATTTGCGAAATAATGGCACATTTTTTTAAATCGATTTGATATAAAGTGCGGCGGTCCAATTTCGTCGACACACGATAAATACTGATATTACAATATTATTTTAGCAGCTGCCGCACTATAACGAATATAACGACGTGACATCGTCGTGTGATTACTTACGCGAGAAAAGACGGAGACGCGTACAATATATATAATATGTATGTAGGTATATATAAGTAAACTTCAATAATGGCATAAAATAAATATTATGCGAATTACTCCGGAGTGTACCGTTTTCCGTTTTCGACGGCCAACAATAAAGTACCTATCGTCGTATACGCTGCAGAAAGTCCTCGGTGCAGGGTGTGATGTGCGGGTGAGCGTGAAAAAAAGAATACCCACCAACGCACGGGAAAACACTGCCGATGTGCGAGGTAAGAAACGGACCTGACATTTTTTTTTTTTAAAAATTTATTCAAATACAACTGCGCCATCGTTTTTGAATGTTTCTACGGTTTTACGACTCACGCAGAAAGTTATATATTATATATATATATATATGTTTTTTTATTGGCGAACGAATAAATTGCGAAAATCGAATAATATTCACGTTGCGTAAGTACGAACATGCGTATTATTATACAATATTAATACTTGTCAGGAAGACGGTAAGAAAAAGTTTGGTACGAAAAACGTTGTCGGTATGGAGACCCTAATACTACACAACAACCTTTTGCTACAGGCATGTTGTATAAACCACTCGAACGTTTGAATTTTTTTTCGCATTTCAACTCAAAACCTGATCGCAATTTATCGAACACGTATATGATTGTATGCATTATGTTGAGCGCAATATTCTAAAAATATTTTTTATGAAAATTTGTATTTAGACAAAACGTGAATACATGGATATCAGGTAAAATAACGATTCCTCGTCGAATGATTTTTTTTTTGTTTTGTTGTAATTCAAAAGACAATTAATAACCCATATCCGTTATTAATTTATTATAACCCGTGAATATTAAATCGAAATTCCCATAAAGTTATATGATTAAATGTTTTGTTTGTATTAAAACTACGTGAACAGTTTTAATTTTTTTTTTATCTATAGCTTGAAAATATGATACTGTTGCATTCCTACCTATAAAATAATATTGCATTAAAAAATCAAAAAAAAAAAAAAAAATTAATAATAACGATAATATATTCTGTTACACTATTACACCACACGAACAAGACCATAATAATATGATATCATGTATATATTAGGTACCTACGTGAAAACCACATGTAAAATATTCTATATTAGTTCCATAAACAATTTTATCGAAAATTCGCTTACCAATGTTCGTTATAATAATTAAAATTTTAACAATATCAACTACCTGTGCATGTTTGACATTTTGTATCGTATTATATTTTACGATTAACGCATCAGGTTAGAAATATTTTCAATAAATATTTAAACTAATTCACTTCAAACAGTTATTATCAGGTAACAAAGCGACTATAAATTCGTGCGGAAAATGATATTATTAACAAGTAAATTTGTATTTGAACATATAAGCTCAATAAATTGAACGACGTGTTCACATTTTAGCGTTTTATATTGTACGACAACATCAAAAATGCAATAAATTAATGTTTAATACTATTCATATTTATTTAGGTCTCAATCAAAAGTACACATATACAGTTTTCCAACGAGAAATCACAATACAAAGTACAAATATAAAAACAATTTTACAATACAATAATAAGCGATCAAAGATAAATAATAAAAATATGAATTCGAAAATTCAAAGAGATCGAGATAAGAAGAAAACATAAAGAGAAAAATGTTTAACGACATTAATAAAAAAAAAAAACTGATCACTCAGTAGGAAAAATGGTGAATAAAAGTTATCTATTTATTTAAAATATTTTCATTGACATTTATTATAAGAATAATATTGTGTTCAATTTTTCGTCAACGTTAACGGTGCGCATATCCATATCCACTTAAAAGTCAGTAATTATATACTTGTTAGTACTTCAGTACTTAAATAGTTTTACAAAAGCTAATTGTACGTACCTAATTATAATATTCTATATTGTGACAAAGCGAAAGAGTTTGTGTTTAATTTTTAATTTATAAACAATTTCTGCAGTCTAAATATAAACAAACCATAGTTATAAATCAAATATTATGTGTACGTCTTTAATTAAAAATGACAATCCGTTTATAATCATTATAATATAGTATGTTTGAATTCAAGTGAAAAAAAATCGTAACTGCTATTGCAGTTGATAATCAATTTAATGCCAAACGAAATCGATGTATATAAAAAGGACGGAAACGGAGTACGGCAATAGCATTATAGGTAATAAAAATAATAATAATGGCTGTACATATACGACAATAGTCGAGAGGTAAAATTCTTCGAATACTCACTCTAAATCAATATAAGATTTAACAGTCGAGTATATTATGCAAAACTCATTATTATATACCACTGTTCGATGGTATGCCTAAAAACGATCAAATGATTAAACTACACAAAAATGCAATTAATTCCACACTATATTCGCGAGCCGCCGTCCCGATTGCGTGTTTTAATAATAATCTAATTAAACGGTTTTACGACTCGGGAGTTGAAAAATAGCGCCCCATTACCTTTTGGTAATCTTTGAACCAATTATTCGAGATGGATCTGATTATGGGTCATCATTGTAATCTGAGGCACTATAGAGGAGGCACTTATACCGCGTAAAACTTAACGCGACTGACTTTCAACTTCACTTAACATGCGGTATGGTGCCTCGCGGTTTGCCAATCGATGCAATTCCGTAATATTAATATTCATTATAATATTATGCATAGTGGGTACACGATTGCCGAGTTATTCGTCAAATTGCACACCAGTGTCAGTGTGCTATATTGGAATTAGAAAGCCCATTATTTCATCAACACTAAAACCGAACACATCTCTACTTATTACAGTCGTATAGTCAATACACAAGATCCCGTTTTTCGACTTTTCCAATCAACCGCGGCAATACCGTTCGAAATATACCCAATAATGATCATCCCACTCTATTTCTACCGCTTATAGTGTACAAATTCAATTTTCGTGTACTTTGATTCCTTAACTCTAATCTCTTCTAACATTTTATACATTATATATTATTCTATGTATGTCGGGCATTAAAGTCAAAATTTACCCGATTACCCTCCGGCGGCTCTTTCTTAACTTCTTACATGTTCTCGTCGATGCTTATTCATTATTTTTCGCAATTCCCATATAATATTATATGTACTTTTAAATCGTATGCTATTATGTGCTCTCGTCTCAATCCGAAACGAATTTCTTTATTTCTTTCCTTTTTTTTTTTGCCAGCAATTGATGCTGCAACTCATTTTTAGATACCTATATACCTTTCAGACGATTATTAAAAGAACAATATGTTGCTTTTTATGGCAAGTATCAAGTTTTTCGTTTAAAACATGTATATATTAGCAGAACATCATTAAAAAAAAATTGTTATACTCACATCAAACAAGTTGATTTAAAAAAATAAATTATTATGTAATACAATTTCATCAAATTGTTATAATAATATTGAAAATATAGTACACATTTTAATCTCCATAAATTTTTATAAGTAGCGTTAGTGCTATGACCAAAAAATATTACATATAACCATATAATTAAATGTAATTACGTAATTTACGTAATGCTTATGAATTCGAGGGCTTAAACCCAGACATTCCATTAGCTTTTCCCAAAAATAGAATTCTAAGTACGTTTATGGACCATGTAGTGATTAGAGTGTGGAGTACTTACATTTGGATAATACTAACCCTCCTCCAATTCAACAAAATGTCCGTCTATATGCATTTTAAAAATCTATTATAATGGCATGATAACAATAATAAGTCTATCAAATTTTAATTATACTTATTATGAACGAATAATACAGTGCTACTATTATAATAAAAATTATACAAAACATAATATAGTGGTTTATTAATAAATATTTAACTATATAAAATGTTTTTTTTCTTTTGTTATATTATATTACTTCGGAATACGCACATAATTCATTTATATCCTTTTAAATAAGTATAGCAGAAAAACAATCTTCTACACATTGTTTGTAGTTCTAGAAACAAAAGTTCATTATCGTTATACATCTCAACTCAATTGTATTTTTGCGTGAATAATTAATATACACATCACATTAATTATCGTACCTACATATATAATTTAGACTCAATACTTTCTCATTCTTTAGAAATAAATAGTAATAATAACAAAACAACGAGTATTCAATCTTACCACATTAAAACTGCACAAATTATCTTATTTTACTTACAAGAAGCCAAGTAACTTAAACAAGTATATAATATGTTAATGTACAATTTATTATAGAGTGAAAAAAAAATCATTATATATTAAATAATATGTTGTAATCTTAATTTGTAATTTTAAACATTCTACTCCCATCACATCTTATATTATATTTCCATAACATTTATTCATTTATTTTAACAATATGTTAAACCATTTCAATTTTCAATTAATTAATTGTTATTGTTCAAATTTAAATTAATGTTAAATACTAAACGCAGTCAAATGAACGCGCATTCAAATATTTTATATTCTACAATGCCATCGAAACGGAATGAATATAGTGTGCATAATATAGAGATTTTTATTTTTTAATAAGCAGTGTATAAAAATTGTTTAAAATATAGTTTGAAAACGTTTTATTCTTAATGAATCTAAATGAAAAACGTCATTACAAAATAAATCCTTTTTTTACTGTACATAAAAATGATATTATATCACAATAACGTTCTCCCCAAAAATAATCCAGAAAATATTATTTAATTAACAAAATAAATTCAAAGCTCCTCTTTGAACAGTATGAATCTCATATAAATTCGTTCTCCGCTATTGATTTAATTCCTTATATTTGGGCCTATGCTGGATTAAAGTTTTAAGCGGTATTCTTATAACGTAGTGGATACTGGATTTTTTCATTAAATAGCCTATCGTTCCGTTTGACCACGATACCATTTGGGACCAGGGTCCGCGTTTAAATATAAAAGTCCGTACAGACCTCTACGACGCGAAATTTATTGTGCATACTGCATATTGCTACAATAATTGCGGTCTTGTAAGTTTTGTTTATTTCATCCACTTGTAACGGATCGGTGTTTTCCAGTTGAAAAAATAATAATACTATTTTTTAATTATTATACGGGTACGTATATAAAAAATAAATATTTTAATTTTAAACAAAACTTTTTATAATGAACAGAATTTCTCCATTATAAAACGTTACCGACGGACGTTTAATAACCTATCCAATATTACTTCGTTAATATTAAAATATAGTATTATTTATGTGTAATATGTTATTTTACAATAACAACAAGTATTGAGGGAGGAGAACTTTGGAGTGACATTTTTTAATATTGATGGGATTGAAATTACTTTTCTAGTTAACATATCTTTTCTAGCTAAAAAATCCCTTTTAAATATTAAGCTTCAAAACCTACCCTAGAACGTGCATATATACAAAAAGGTGTGTGTAGAGGGAGAATACAAATAAACATTTACTCTGGAGCACCAATGTATAAATATTAATAATTATTTAAATTTGTTCTGCAAAAATAAAACTGTCAATTTAACATTATTACCAGGTATGCAGTCTTCGGAAATCAGTTATATTATATGGTATATAAATTCTAACAGTTCCTTGAGAAACAGTGCTATAATGCGTACCTGTTCAATGTATTGGAAACGAATGACGATGACCTAGAATGAAATATGATACTAAAATATTTTGATCTATCAATTTATAAATAGAGACAATAAGAATTTTGGCATAGTTGTGACAAAAAAGTGTGTGGGGGTGAGGGCTGTGTATTGTCTTCTAACTTAGGAAGTATTGTCTCTCACAAGCTTTTTCATAAAGACGGGGGGTCTGCTAATACTTGACCTTGGGCGCCAAATTCTTTAACAAGAATCGGACTGCAGCACGCAAATATCGTGTATTCGTGTATTAGGTACAGTATTTTTTTTTTCGTAAAAACATTATTACACATATTATGTACTGTTTGGAACCTGTAAAGTTTAATCGTTTTAGAATCGTATAGACTATTTATTTTAACCGCTTTTGACTGTACAAACATTTGTTTTCTAAGGACCCTCAACGGCAGGTACTCGTAGTTATATATGTATACTTCTATGTCTGAACCGGAATAACGTCGTTGTGCTGATGTATATAGTATATACTTTCGATTTTTTTTATATATACGTATGCACGTCAATGACGATTACCCTGAAACCTGTACAAATATTCATAGCGAGATATTATTGAAAAAGTGCCATTAGTTTTGTTTCGTTTGATATTTTATAGCTTGGAAAAAAAACAAAACCGAATAAATACTCGCAAGCGAGGAGTGTTTACTAAATTATCGGTGTCACGATAACCGTTTTATACACACTTTCAGAGGTGGCATTAACTAGTTAAAAAGTTTATTTTTTTCCATACCAATTAGTTAATTTTCTAGCTATTTTAATTACTAAAGAATTTATAGTAACAAATAACCTTTTCCCTGTTAAATTTTTAAAAACAATACATTATTATCGTATTCGTACAATAAATAAATATAACTAAAATGAATTGTTTAACTATATTATAATCATTATCTATATAATATAGATAGGAATAATGATGTTAAATAAATACAAACGAATATTCTTTGAAATAATAACGTTAAGTTAAACACACTCGTGTCGTAAACCGTACAGGTAATGTGAAAATAAAAGAAATAATAACGCATTTTTAACATAATATTAAATATTATTATATTCCGTGCGCTAAGAAAATGTAGTACTCCACGCATTTGACTAAGGGTGATAGTGGAAAAGTAGGGATACGATGCATTTTTATGTGTGCGTAACCACGTTCTCTAGGCAAATAGAGTATAATGAAAATTTAATAAAAAAAAAAAAAAATTTAGATTCCCAATCTTTACAATGTATATTAAGTGATAGTAATTAAAAAAATATTATTATTATTTCTTTTTAACTAATTTAAGTTAGTATTTTTCTGCGCATATATTAACTTTAAAGTAACTTTCAAAGTTAAAAATAGATATTGTTATTTATCAACTAACTTTTAATTTAATTTTCTTAACACTGACTCGGCTTGACTCGAGTTAATTGTTTTCAATACCTTTCTCACCTTTTAATACTTCGACGACAGTATACGTGTGCATTGTAATAAATTCTGTGCGCCTCTATATATAGCCGCAATTTGAGTCGAACACCGAAATCTCTCCCAGGCTTATCCTCCCGATATTATTATCATAATATAATAGACTATAGAGAGTATCGTCGAGCCATTAATATTTTAGTCAAGGGCCACAATCCGCGGTTATATTCGGACATTGACATTCCTACCTCGCGCGTCTGGTAAAATAATCCAAAAATTATGTCAGACAGACGTACTTTTAAATGCACAAACCCATATCACATACGTCACAAGATTGATCGTCGTGGCGTTTCGCAGCAAATTCAAGAGTATTATTCCGTGTTAGATGAAAGATAATATCATGGTTTTGTCTCTTTGTATATTGTCGAATGTCAAGCGCGTGACCTGCAAACCGCATCGACTCGTCGGATCAATCGAAACGTCAGAAATTCTAACAGCAGTTTTGGTACATCGTTAAAGATGATAAATTCTGTTCGGGTGGAACACAATTTACGACTGCTCACCCATAATTATAATTCACGTAACGAGTGCAAACATATTATACATACTATGTATACTAGTATGTCATAATATTATAGTACACGATGTAACATGAATAATTTGCATGTGACTGCATCAACGAGAGGCGTTACGGAAATTTGCAGAAATATAACTGCCATATAGTATGATATTACTCACGCTATTATTTTTCAAAGTACACAAATTTAAAAACCAAAAATAATGATTATAATGATTTTTAAAAAATATATATATGTAGTACGTGTAGGTATTATAATACGTTATTGACTGTCATACGTGCTTAATTGCTATTGATATTAACTAATGGGTTCCATATATTATGTTTAACTACTTTTTATCTCGTATAGTCTCGTACAGTGTTACAGCATAAATTCTTGTATATTAATGAGCAATGAGTGTATATTATTAAAATATTAAATACAGATAGGCAATCGCTAAACACATAATCATTCTACTGTTTTTTTATCAGTAAAAATATGTAAGCTAGCTTACTAAATAGGTGTTTCAAACCAATTTCAGTTTTCAAATCACTACCAGTTAAAATAAGTTCTCCAGTAAACACCACTAATTGTGACGTAGAATACCAGTGGAGAACTATGTTTCTGCAATGTTCAATAATTTTGCCACGACTAAATTTTGTTGCGATTTTTCATTTTCAATTTTTATGTTTTGAGACTAAATTTTTATCTTCCCACATCTTTATTAAACAAATAAATAATTAACAATAACAAGTTATTATAGTTAGAGTAAAATACATTTATGCTAAAATAGATAAATTGTTTCTAGATCTTCAGTTATAATATTTCTAAATTTTTATATAAAACAAATAAATTAATTTTTTTAGTTTTACGCTATATTGTGAAAAGTATGTTATATTTTAAATAATGTAATTTGAATTAAATATAGTATTCTAAATTTGTGGATTCACCTAATGTATTAATATATTATTACGTATAGTAATTACATACCTACATAATATGTAAAAATATGTATACTTAATCTTAAATTAATGACTAAATCGTAAGTACACCGATAACAAAAGCATGACACTGAATATTAATATACGAAACAAAAAAAAATATTCCAAATCTCTGACTTATAGTTTATGAGCAATTTTTATTACATAGGTATAAATGTTATTAACATTGTTTCAATAAAATATCTAACTCAGATTTGTAGCTATACGATTTTCTAAAATAAAAAACAAACGCCGGTAAGCATTGTTTATTAAACATGCATACAGGTCAAGGTCAAATATTCATTAAAGGCGTTTGGAGACAATTTATTTCATACTCTATATAATAGTATAATATGTTATGTACCTACTACCTATATATAGTATATATTATTTCTAGTTCGCCACCGTTAACCTTCCTTTCAATTAAATTTTATTCGAAAAACTCGTTCAGCAGAAATAAAATATCTATTTACTTGTACCGTACGATGGCTTGTATTATACACAGCAAGTATGCTTGTTCCATGCAATAAAATTGTATAATAATAATAATATATTATTATGAATACACACATCGGAAACGAGAAGGCCTTCGTTCATGTTCAGTGATCGTCCGACAACGGTCAATAAAATAATATGCCAACAGCACCCGCATCGGAATCAACCAGAAATCTGATCAGATACATCGAAGTCGAACACTTAATTAAATAAAGTAAAAACTATAAAAATAAAATATAAAAAATAATTTGAATCGTAAAGTTGACTAATAACTTCGCAATCGATGCCTTGAAATAATTAAAAAAAAATAATAATATATATAGCCACACAGATATAACATTATAAACTGTAATATTGTATAAATAATATATATATATTATATATCTACCTAATAAAATATTTCTAAAAAAAACCAAAACAAGACTGCCAAAAATGACAAAGTCATGGTATTATATCATAATAATATTAAATGGATGATTCTTTTAAAGGTAAATATTATATTTTAATGAATATCAAATTTTTTTCGATAATTTGAAGTCATTATAAACTAACAATTCAAAGAAAAAATTATTTTTATCGTTATCAATTTTAAGATTTTAATATTTTGAAAGACATCATCCATATTTAATTACATACTACAAAACAAAATATTTATTTTAAAAATGTCAATCTATCAAGTTAAAATTTCAAACGTATAGTCAATTGATGATACCATTTATTAGTTCAGTTATAAATCGTGAAAAATGACGTTCAAAGGATCAGAGAAAATAGGTCATAATAACTAATAAACATAATAAACAAAAAAAAAAAAAAAATCTATTAAAAAAACAGTATACGTTCTATTCGATTTTAACCACAATTTATTAACATGATATAAATTATTGGGATTTTGCTGGGACCTTTAATATTTAGTCATTACGACCGGGTATGCCATTGTACAATCGGTGTCATTAAAAACAATTTCTACCGATATTGTATAATGTTTAGATTTACGATTTACGAAAAATATGTTTTTGTGGTTACTAACCTTTCAAAAGAAAAAAAAACCGTGAACATTTTTCGAGTAAAGCGGTATTTACCGAGGTAAATAATGTATCATAATTCTGCAGTAATGACAATGGCCGAGCGATGTGGAGAGCCATATTTTGTCATAACTTAAATACTTCAATCCTCTTTGATAATATATAACATGTTTATGGGACGCGTAGAAAACAAAAACGTTATTATAACCATTTCTTTGGTAAAGAGTGAATCTTTTTTTTTCGCTGACAAATAAAAAACCGGTTTCAAAGTAAGTATATAAGGATTCACTATGTTACGGATGTGCCGTCACAATGAGATAATATATCGTTATATAATTACGTATAAAATAATAAAGCGAAGGTAAACTTGATGCAGGTCAGGGGCACAATACATATTATGGTACGTATAATATTGCTGTTGTTTAATATTATGGTGACTTTACCCTAGTGTGAAACTCATTATATTATGATACTACGATAAAATCGTATGACAGATAGTATAATATGATGATATATTATAATATACAGATTAACTTCGCCGCAGTCTATAAGGAGACTGTTAAAACGATACATTATTTTGTTGTATTTTGCCGTTATTTGCCTCTATGTCCCATAGAAAATTATAATAATTTCCTTCGGCCCAAACTCGTCAAACGTCGACATATAACACAGGAATACCAATACAAATAAAATATGTCGGCGTTCGTTTAATCTCAAAATGAGAATATCGATCGTAATAAAATCCTCCTGGATCGTGTGTGAAATTTTCAACGAATGTAATGACGTTTCCATCGGAGTTATTTGACGAGTTGAGGGGATTTTTCACTACGTGATGTTCGGTAACTCGAACGAAAAATTGCGTCTCCCTTGACATTTTTTTTTCTCTACAATATTATATAGATATTAGGTGTCTATAAGTGGCAGCGTAACGCCACTTGTGTAATATCATAACGCTAAAATAATACAAATCGAATTGAATAGTTTCTATTTTTAGAGACATCATCATCATCGACGTTGGTCAATATAACATTAACGTTTCGTATTGGTACGCGTCTGATGATTGGCAACACACAGCACGCGTAAAGTGACGAAGAGCTAAAAGAAAAGAAAAACTAAAATCAGCACTGTAATCTAGTGACGATGCATCAATTTTGTTGATATATACTCGTTAAAATCACATATATCTAACAGAAAAGAGTACATCAAATTTCAAAACACGACAAAGTTCATTATAAAAGTGTCTTACACGGCGGATGACTTTTGATTTTTTTTTTTTGTCAAAGACCGTTGGGTTTTCTTGATATGACACGAAATTGAAGAGTTTACTATTACATTATATGCAGTTAACAGTATGTATTATGAACAGTGGCGCGTTCAATTGGAAGCGAGTATAACCAGAAACAGTGCAAACGTCTAACTCAACCGGAAATTATGAAAATAATAGACTATTTCGCGGAAACGTATCAGCTATACTGTATTATACAGGATGTTTCACCGCGAATTCGTCTATTGTCGATGACTTTCAAAAAGTTTAAAAGTAAAAAAAAAAAAAAAAAATGTAAAATTATTTAATATATATTTAATTTTTTCAACATTTAATATTTTTGAAATATAACTTCGGAAAATCGTTAATTTATTAAAGATATGCAATATCGTTAAAATAAATAATTCAGTTTGTTGACCCTAAACTCATAGTAAGAAAATTAAAAATAATTTGTAACTTTCGTATTTCTTAATTAGATACACACTAATAAATTAGAGATGGACAATTTAAACAGTGTTAATTAGTATGGAAGTATTTTTAAAGTTTACTTACTAATTGCCATTAAGTATTTAAATATAGTGCTGTAAGTTTAAAAGTTTAAACAATGCGAGACGGGCACTAATATAGTAAAAACAGCATACTTTACGTAGTATATCGTATAACGCAAACAGAAGTTTTCTTACTCATTATATTATGTATTTTATTTACAAATACTCGATGCCTTTAAAATATCTAAAAGAATGACAATACAAAAAACAACCTGAAATCAAAGCATAATAAACCTGATGCAAAATAAATATATATAAATAAATATATATAATATTATATATTATATATATAATTATATATATAAATACATACTTCGGTTTTAGATGAATATTAATTTCCATTCCGGAATACAAAAATTATATTATTAATTATTATTTTAATGAAACTAATAACGATATTTTAATATTTCTAATAACCTATAAGCTGTATAGTTAATAATTATTACTAATACGCATGTGACAAAATATAACACAAGTATATAACAGAAAAAATAATAGTTAAACAAAATAAAAATTGTTAGATATTTAAACAAAAATTAAAAACATATGAATAAGTAAATAACCAATAATAACAATTGCAATACCCAAAACCAAAAGCATTATTATATTATATTAAATATATATAAAAAAAAACAAGTTTTAACATGTATTCGTTTCTATAGGTAAATGATATTAAAATATTAATAAACATACCTAATAAAAGTAAGCTATTTATTTTATTACAAAAAATACTAAAACTATTAAATTGATACAACAATTTTAGTATAAAAATATAAAAAATATTAACCCCACGTGTTTTTAAAACACCCGATACACACGTTAAAATTTAGGTAGTCAACATCCTAAGTTTTATTGAAGGGTATCGATACCGGTTTTCAATAACCAATTTCATTTTGAATATACCAGATACCAATACCTGAATTCATTATATTTCGAATTCAAAGCCCTGACCTATATAAGACTATTGTTAACGATCATTATTAAAACACAAGCTAATACCTACCGAATAAAGTTTATCGCCCAATATAAATACTCGAATATAGCTCAATTTGGGAGGGAGGCGGAGATTTTAGCTAACCTAACCCTTCCTGGCTGAGCCGCTTGATTAAAAACCACATGCAGGAATACATACACAACGTGTTACTAATATTCATTAAAATCGTATTAATTGATTAATATTAATATCAATATTATTATCATCGAACGTTGAACAATACATTAAGAGAACGTCTAGCCAACACATGTGTTACATTCGTGTTACATACAATAAATTCAGCAAATCTGTGTTGGATGAAACAAATTTTTGTTTTTAATATTAGAGTGATATTTTGATCAAATGCAAAACTAAGAATATTATATACGGCGTGTTTTTACGTTAATTTTTTATAATATTTAAATTTTTAAGTGAATTACGAGAATATAATATAATTTTACATTTTAAAAATACTCATAGCTAACTTAGGCGTTGACATAATATCGTAAAAAAAAAAAGGCAAATAACGTTATTGCCTCTATTTTTATAGCAGGTCAATCGCTTTGCGCCACCAAGCTGACAACATAAAATTGATTCTACCGAATGAAAATTTGCCATGTTATATATTATTTGTAAGACGGATACAACGAAGTCTGGTGAGACGACCTCTTATTTATACTGTGGAATTTGACGGTTTTCGACGAGAAATATTATTCTATAGTACCTATTTTGGTGTCTGATCAATACAAAAATAGCATAATGTAAAAAAAATACATCGCCTGACCACGTGATGTATAGTGTCAGTTTAAACAGAAAATCGTACTGAGTGTACAATATACCTTGGTGTAAGGAAAGCTATACATCTCATTTAAAACGGGATCGTACCTTTTCCGAGTATTGTATCGCCTTGTCCCGACAAACTATGAATCGGGCGCTGTTTTCCCGTTTTTAGTAGATGGTATCGTTTTAATCCCGTCATTTTCATATTATTTTGATACTTGCGCATAAGAAAAACCTGTAGACTATAATAAGCACTACGTATCTACACCAAAAAAAAAAAGGTATTAAACAATATCTTTACGGTTTGATGTTATAGAAATCAATTTAAATTGTTATAAAGTACACTGTTTTTGTGTTAACGAGCGTCGATGACGATAAATATTCTATACTGTCAACGATACCGCTAAGCAAGTAACATGTCGTATTGCACAATGTTAAAATATTATGAGCTCTCACGATAGTCATCTTTTGCCTCATACAAGCAAACATTATCTTAAAAATATAAAAACACGATTTTCAAAAGTTTCGTTAAGTTAGGCCGAAATTATATGACTCATTTGTTCGATTTGTGATCACTCTAAGAATCTTCACGAATAACTCGGTGGTCATGCCTCACACGAAACTAATCATTTCTGAACGGAGATTTTGGTGACACATTACACCGCGATGTCTCTATTATATTAAAACCATGCTACAGGCGATTCGACGTGGAGGTCGTTGACTTCAAATTAATAACACGATTTGTATAACGGCCCAAGTCCGCACTTTATCGAAGATCAACAATTACAATAACGCGTATGTGTTATATATACTCGCCCGGCGCGTATCTTGCAGACATTATAACAACTGATAACTATTTTTCATTCTGAAAATTTTCATCCGACAAATAAGTACCTCCATTCAAGGTTGCCATCATTTTTGATGTCGGCGTTCCTACCTATAGTCGGTTTCAGACTTACATCAACACATGCATGCACGACAGGTTGTTACGTACGTACCAAATAATACTGTATAATATTATACGTAGTATAGTATGAATTATTCCATTATTATAAATTCACAGTTCAATACATTATTAAACATGATTATTGTTAACAATACGTTTAGAAAAAAAACAATGACGTCATTTCCTGTGTACGATTAAAGCGAAACTTTTGAACAGTACCTAATTATAATACTTTCCATGATGCTTGCAGATATATCGAAATAACCTTTTTCGGTTTTAATTCCAATTTCGCTTATAGATATTTGTATATTTTCTGGTTTAAATATTTCAAAATGATACGTTGATTATTTTAAAATTTATGGTTTTTTCCAATTATCTATTATTAATTGTATTCTAGATTTGTATTTAGATTTTAAACATAATTCTTATTTTAGTTGAAATTTTAATTACCTATCACTACGCGTGGGTTGTCAGGCTTGCCTCCCACTTATTTCGAACTTGCGACCTTATCATACTGATCTAACAATACCATTAACACTTTCAGTTTGTATTAAAACTACAAAGCGATGAATTTTTTTAATTTCAATAAAAATTATAAATGTTATTACATTTTTTTTTATGTTCATCTTGATGTTTCAAAAGATTTAGAAAAGTTTTTAAATCGATTTCAAGCTGTCAAAATGTTATATTTATAAATTGTACTATAGCTATATGATCGTATACTCTTATATTTATAATTGCATCTCGTTTTAACCCCGACAAAATATGTCAGTATTTTTTAAACTGCAGTTATACACGTTTGTCTCAAGTAGTGATAGATAATTCATAAAATAAATACGCCAAAATAAAAATCATTTTTTTCAACCGCCCACGGTCGTTAGGAAAGTGTCTCGCCCACATTTGTTTTCCCCGGGCTTTCACAAAAACACGTAAATTTACCGCCACTCGTTATTTGCCCAACTATTAAGTACGCACCCTTATATTTTGGTCGGTGTATAAAATTATACGCAAAATATGTATAAATAAAGCAGATAATATATAACATACATAATATAGATTGCCGCCTGCCGGTAACCGCTCGTTATCGACATGGATAACATGTACGTGTAAAAGCAAGCTATCTTTGTAAACCGCTATTAAGCCCTTATAGAATCGTGACCACGACCCAGCTAACTGTCAAAAGCTCCAAATCCGCAGAGGTATTTACGTCGAAATCTAAAAAAATGACTAATTTTATACGCGTATATATATTATTATGTTTGAATATATGACTATTATTTGTCTATACGCCATCATTCATCATAAACGTCTCGGAAATATTTATTTTTCTAGGATTTGTAAAGATTTTTACAAAAAAAAACCATGTTTTTTATGGTAATATTTTTATGGTTTTCATTAAAAATGTTAGTAGGTACGTTGTAACCTTTCAAATCTTTAAAGTTTGAATGAGTGGAGTAGACAAGCACTGCAGGGATACCTTATTATTGTAAGGTTGGTCTACTACTCCGTACTCATCCGAAAAAGTAAAAAGTAAAGAAAAAATGTTAACGACTATAAAAAAAGAGTAAAAGTTTAATATTTTTTAAAAATATTATAGTTTTGTAAAGACTTCAAATTGTGTAAAAAAAAAAATATTTTGAAAAACTTTAGGTAATTATTATGGGGAAAATTACTGTTTGTCTATAAAATTATATATTATGAATAAAAAAATCAATACATATTTTGTATCATTAACCGTTCTGTAGGTATAATATTATATTTATATATTTTGGTCCGTTTTCATCAACACCACTCTATATTAAAATCTAAGGTCCGAGGGGTCAGAAATCTAATGAAGAACTGTGTTGTAGGATGTTTTATTTACTGCTATTACAATCGGACCAAATCATAAAAAAAAAAAAAAAAATGAAGTTGCGAACATAAAACAAAGGTATATTATATTATAAGTAAACAAAACAAAGAAATATCCGGCACATCTTTTGAAATTACATTTGGAATAACCATTTTGGAGTATTGTGAGAGAGATAAAACAAAACAATATGTACACAGAAGGTGAAAAAACACCAGCACATTATTTTTCTTAATATTCAATATGTATATTATTATATTTTTTTACAAAATATAGGTACTCACCTACCTATTCAAAGAATAGAAAACATCGCATCCAATTAGTATTATTTCAGTCGATCTACTTCCATCATTAAGATTCAATAACTATATTTTATATATAAATAAAGTAATATAATACAATGTAAGTACATCTTTATATTAAAGTTATTTCATAAAAATATAATGTAGTGTGCTTAATGTAGTAAAATACTGTTATTTTATAATTAATAGTTCTCTTGAGAATATTCGCATATAAGATCGACCAGTTTGTAAGCGTAAATTTTCATAACAAATGATTTAAGCTTAATAAAAAATGTATTCAAAGTATAAAAATATATTATAAATATATATATATATATATGTACAGTATACGTATACACAAACAAAAAAGCATACAATACAGAATAATAAATTTAATAATATGACTTTTATGTAATTATCATTAATAAAAATAAAAAAGAGTATTAATAATTTTTACATTAAAATTTTACAAACATTTATACTAATAAAAATTGGTCATTTATTTAACAATATTGATGCTATAAATAATATTCAACTTGAAGTTAAATGTGTTAAGTTATATTAAACTTAAAGGTCAATTTTACGTGCAGGTGGACACGTGGTTTTCTTATGAGATTAGATATACCAACTAGCCCAATGGGCCCAATTATAATGTTTGCTTATAAGTTCTGACGGTAGATTAAAACTATAATAAAGTTATGAAATAAATACTGTAAAAAAAAAAAAAAAATTAATTAATAGCAACAACTTTACCAAGTGTGCACAGTAATAAGTATTTAATTAAACTAAAATGAAAAAATAAATATTAACAACTATAAAATTTCATTTAATATTTTATAAAAGCCCCAACTACACTTTATATTATTTTTTTCAATTTTATTTGAAATATTTTTACAAAACCCTAAAATAATGAATTATATCAAAGGTAGATTATAACTAGTATAAAAAAAAACAAGTCAAAAATTTAATTAGAAATATATATGTATTAAATTGTTAATTATTATATTTTACTACACAGATCTATAAAATTTAATTAAAATCAAAAATAATTTTTAAAACTAATAAAAATAAAGCTTAATATTATTGATTGTGTATAATGATTGAATTTTTAATTATGCAGTGTGATTTATTTTACTTACTAAGTTTTGCATATCTATATTTTATTTATTTTAACTTTAATATAACATCATTCCAATCTTTATTTTTGACAAATCCAATAAATACTTATTTATTAACATTTATCTATGCTGAATTTTAAAATATATTTAAAGTTTATGTGTGAGTAACAATTTTTACTCATCTGTTAAACATACATTTTTTTCCAAAACACTGAGTTTAAACTCAAGTTTATGTACTGTTTAGTACATAAGAGTAAGTTTTTGGTTGATTTGGGGTTTTTTTTTTATTTAAAACTATTTACTATAATAATTACTTGCAATTACCAAGCTTAATAAATTTGACGGTTCATTAAAGTTGAATGGACCAATAATACGGGTCACCTCTATTTTATGTTCAATATAATTAAGAATCCTCTAAACTTAAATAAACGTCTGAGTGACTTGGTATGAGTATTCTTTTTAATTAAATAGTTAAAACTTAAAGTGATAAATTGTATAGTTACACAAAAACACAAAACATAATTATTTTATTTTAAATAAAATGCTTTAGTCCTAAGTGGAAAATTAAAATACACATAGTATAATGAATCTAAAGTATTTCACGTGCCACTATAATAGTATTGGGGCACTAGAACCAAACGGTATAACGTTTTTATTACGTTCCATAAACTATTAAAATCTCAATCCGGACACCAAATGTATTATAAACATTAAGCAATTAAACTTTACTTATCTTTGAGCTAAAATAATTATTATCTTTTTCTTCATATTAATGGCCGATAACAATATAATAATAATATGTGTAACTATATAATGTTTAATTGATAATCGCTTTATGTGAACAAAATTACTTTGAACATAATTGATTAATCGCAATAGTTATAATATTAATACAATGCATATCGACTGTAATCGTGTAAAAATGATTGAACCATATACATAATATACATTATACATGATATGTGATGCTGTAAAATACTCACGTATTATAGATTATAGCCAATATTCGTTTTACATAGTACTTTCGTTTCTTTCAAAATCTTGTGAGAAAAATAAACAGCAAATAGCCGTAGGTACCTTACATCGATTAATCGCTGAGACGGTCGTACATGGTGATTCCTTATCGCGGAACACTCGATACTTCTTAACCCGACCTGATCTGACCAAAAAGTTGGAGCGAACAGCTATAGCTATCGGGAAATGGTAATTTTTACCTCATTACAGTAGATAAAAGCTCGTACAATACGTTATCTGCGCCAAAATATGCAGAACAACGTGTAAATAACTTACGCCACTTGTAAAAATAAGTCATGATAATCTGTGTGACAGAAAAAAATTTCTGAAATTTAGCACTAATGCAATACTTATCAAAATAATAAAATAGAAGAAATCAAATTGCTAAGCATTGAGGTTATCATTTATTTCTCCAAATTATGTCAGCGGCCGATTATTTTACTAAAGAGTAAAGATAATTTAATATCGTCGACTCCTATGATGACATCAGATTTCGAAAATATAAGTGTTTAATACGAGCATAATATTATATATTTGTCATTAAATATTTTGAGTTGAAAGTATAAAAAACGTAAACACTGCAGTGTACAATAATACTTTGATAAGTTAAAAAATCGTGTAGATTACGAGTATAACTAAGTACTAACATGTTATATGTATTGTGTCCTTTTGTGATTTATTTTTTTCATGGGTAAACATGAAATTTATGGTTTCGCATTTTGTACGCAATTTCGGTTATTCATTAGAATTTTGGTACTGTCAACGAAAAGTGCTTGTGCAATTGTTATCCAAAAGTATAAGCTCGATACTTTTTTTTATCCTGGTATGACATTATTTCTATCATATCGTTGATTATAGGTACTTACATATTATTCAATATTTCACAGATTATCTATTTATCTCGTGCACATATGGGTTGAATAATTTGTCATTGGACACGTTTTACAAACGCAGCGGATATTACAAATCCAGATTTAGTAAAAATGTAGAATTATTGTCAAATTCAAGGAATTCTACTTTAGTATCGATTGATTCATAGGATTATTTAATTGTAATTACTTAATCTGTTTTATGTGCACATTGCACATACTATATAGTATATACATATAGTACAGTTAGTACAGTCTCTTGAAATAGTGATCTGGGGTCAAAGCAGATAACAATAAAATCAGCAACTCAACTTTCTATAGTTGAGGTTTTTCTTCTCACAACTAATTTATGTGCCACTGGATTAGGATTTTCAGTCCATTATTAGTATCATAACTTATTGTTACGATTTATAATCCACAATCCAAGCGATCGTTGCTTTTATTTTAGTTTTGGTAGACTTGAAATAAACAACTATATTAATTATATTAATCATCGTATTCTAAAAAAATACATATATGTTGTTATTGCGTGAGGTGTTTTCATGGAATTTATGTTAATGAACAACAATGTGTCAATATAATTAATAAGATTAGAACAAAACATAGTTGTGTAATACGATCAACAGACAATATGGATGAAAATCGTTAAAAGTAAATTATAACTATATTAGTTATTATTTCTATAGAAATACAGTAGCTATCGATTTTATAATTTATAATTTGTTTTCATATATTTTTGACGTGACCTTTAGAGCCATATTAAAATTACTTAAATTCAAGAGACCATTTTTTTTTAAATGACTATAATTTTTTATACGGTCACAAACCAACGGAAAATATCGTGATAAGCCAATGGCGAGTAATTTATTTAAATGCGATATTTCATTGACAACGTCGCAACGTAATCAGATTTTGATGTCTGATCACAAAAATATTAACGTTTTCTTCTAATACTACTATTGTCTAATAAAAGAGTTGTTGAATTGTAGTGTAAACGTGTAGAGATAATTAAACGAAAATAATACAGTTTGTGGGTACCTAATCTACAACCACAGTTAGCATTTAAAGAACAAACGGGAAAAAGCAGAACTATAAACAGTTTGATATTGTTTAGCGGTAACAGAATATCGAATATCAATCGCGCAATTCGATGACATTGTAAACGTCCTATAAGGTTTACTTACGACCGGATATATACGAAATTTTCCGTCATCAATCAGTCATATTGAGAGAACTCGAGCCTCGCCAGCTGCTTTTATTCTCCGTGTCCGTCGCGCCTTTAATTCTCTCGACCAAACAGTAATCGTATCGTCAACGTTAGTAATATATTGTATTAAAAATCTAAATGGTGTACAGTTCGATTAAACTCCAACAGAACGAGTCTTAAACACGGCCGTGAGTCTTAAAGTCTTATTTTTCAGGCCTTTTATTATAATATGTCCGGTTGAACGAAACGCGTCGTCGACAGTTTTCCACCTACGTTTACACGAGGCAAGCGCGAAGGCTCGACGTCACGTCAAGGTAAAAAGCACATTTCAGTATTTCACCTATATATTATTATTTATAAATACCTTTCAGACATAAAATATCAGTATTTTAACTATAACATAATATTATATAAATAATGGCATGTATTATCAAAAATAAAAATATCATATAATTTTTTTTTAATTAACAATTAATATTAATAAGGTATAATTGTTTTTGTATGAAAAAAGTTTGCAATACATTCAGTATCTTTCTTTTTTTTTTTTATTAAATAAACTAGTAATTATAAATTTGTGAAAGTTTTTGGAGTTATTTTCGGTTTATTCAGTATCTACTGAAGTTCTAATGTGTACATTACTAGATACATTTTATTTATAAAATCGAAGTTAAACTTTCGTTACCTAGTTGATATTCGCGTGTCATTTCCACATGAATAATTTAAGAATAATATATAAATACGATTTTGGTGCTATAATTGTGTATTAATGTCGTGTTTCGTAAATTGTACTATTATACTATATATTATGTTGACATGTTGCATATACATAAGTTTGTAAAATCATCTAGATGTAACAACCTAGTTACTAAATTAAAGTAATTTAAACTTAACTCAATTATAATATCTCTAGACCTCAACAGCGCTGACAGGGGTACCATTACCGCCACGAATATTTGAAGTACGCCAATTATATTTCAGGTGAGGTTTTACTTATTCATGAGCCATAATTAATATTGACAATATATTTAAATACATATCAAACGTGATAACCTATACTTAATAGCTAAACCGCATTTAAATAAGAATACGACAACACTAAACCATTGTGTATGATTTAATTTTTAGTCTCGAATTGTTTCTAATTTACAGAACTTATTAACTTCACAGAAATATAACATTTTTCTGATAACACAAAAATAAACTGAGATGGTGATGTGTTATGCGTTACAAAGAATATTTTTTATATTATACAAAAACCCATTGATAGTTGGATAACTTACACGTGCCAATCATCACAATCACCATCATCATCAAATTATTTTGAATGTATTTTTAAGTAACTTATGTCATATACAAATTCTTCAATAAATTAAAAAAAAAAAACAAATATTTCATAATACTTACTTAAGTATATTTCCTTAGAACACTATCATATTAATAATAATTTAATATTCATTTTTAATTTATTAACTAGCACATCAGCCATTCAGCCACTTAGGTCCAACTACTATTGACATTACTATAAATTATAAATTAAATTGCATTAGTCATATTCGTTTAAGTACTAATTCCTTTCAAATTAAAAATGTAATTGATAATAATTATTTTGGACATTGGTAACATTACCAAGCAATGATTATGTAATATATACAAGGAGCTGATCTAAAGTGCATGTTATCATACATTAATTTGATAACATTAAAATCCAAAATTGAAAAAAATCTAATTATTTTAATTACAAAAATAATATTAAAATGTATAACATACACTGTTCATATTATTGTATACGACTAATAAGAATATTATTATATTTAAGAATAAATAAAATATGAATAAATTGATATGACCAAATACTCAAAACACAATAGTTCAAATAATATTATAATAGCAATATATATAAATAGTATATAACAAACTGTTATAATTTTAAACTCATAGGAAATATATTTAGTTATTAGTTATTACTAAATAATAAATATGAGAGATGAGTAATAAAAATTGTTTATATAAGATCTTCATTAAGTTTTAAATAATTACAAAACACAATAGAGTATATTATGTTTCCTGTGTTTGACGAACGTATTTGTTATAAAACATTAATGTTATCAATATATTTTTGGTCATAAGTCATCAGTCATCACGATTTAATATTAAGTACCTAAAATTGATTAATTATATTTTACACTTTTGCAGTATAACTAAAGTTTAATAAATGTATATAAATATCGATTTACCATTAACTAAACCGTGGTCCCTATGACCCTATGTATAACATCATAGGTACCAGGCTAACGAAAAACCTTCGGAATGTCAAATGGGATAGTCTGATAATTTATAGACGGACCTCTTTTGATTTGCATCTCACTATTTGGGCGGCTACCTAAAATTACATCGTTTTTTTTTTTTTTTTATGTCATATTTAATGTTTTAGATCATTACACACGGAATTTGGAACAATAATGTATGTTATATTATTATTGCTTGATAAATGCATTTCAATGTTATTCAATAATTATATTTATAATTTATCTTTAAATAATATGTTTAATTTGAAACAACTGAACAAAATTATTAAGCTATAAGTATTATTAAAAACGGTCCTGAACAGAAACTGATTATGAATCATCAACCCTTTTAAATAAAGTTAACTATTTTTAAAACAGCAAACAAGCATAACATACACAGCATACCACGATAGTTGGAGTTTAATTAGTTAAGTCAGTATTTTTAATAAATTCCATATAATCGCTTTCATAAACAGTTACGGTAAATACTTAAAAGTTAATTTTCAACAATTATTGGTAAATTATTCGTACACAAATAATGCAAACAACGCATCATAAATCAAATTTCATTAATTTTGGTGGATAAGTTTTTACATTATATACTTCATCACTTTTTTAGCACTCGTTGGCAGAGTGTAGGTGTTGATGCGTTTTTCTTAAATTTTAATTATTTTCCTTTAAAAAAAAATGTATTTCTTCATAAAATTGATTTATTAATAGTTATTTCCGGAGTTTTTACTTAATTAGATATTCTTTGATTCATTCACAAATTTAACATTTTAAAATTCAAGTAGGTGTAAAGCTATTAATAGTATAATATTATGTATTAATGTATGTAAAATATATAACTCTATTCATTTGTAAATTATTTGTAAATACTTCAACACTTAGTTAAATAAATAAAAATACTATTGTTTCTAGTAAAAATTAATTAAGATTATTTTTATATAAATAGTGATAACAAAATACAGTTTTTACGATTTTAGCAAACAAGGTTTTTACATTTTCCAAGATCACATCGTGTAATATACGTCGAATAGTAACTATGTATTTACCTAATTAAATTATTGAAATTTTCTAAGATTAATATTATTAAATTATTCAAAATATAAAAAAATTAATTTTAATTATTAATGAAGTGTAACTTATGTGCAGTGTGCACACATTAATTTAGACGACTCTATAGTATCCAGAAAAATCAAAAATAAAAATATTTTTTAACGTTAACTGGTAATAAAGTAAACAGAAGTGATGTTTTAATGTAATTTATAGTTTTTATAATGAATAACAAAATATACTATTCGTTTTAAACAATTATAATTGAGCAGATGGATATTGTTTTCATTTTTTAATTTCGTTACACTACATGGCTTGAACTTCAATTACAAGGAAAAACATTTTTAGTGTACTAATTAGCTAAAAATTTACTATTATTAAAAAAAAGTAAAAATGTGTTTCAATATAGAGGACTCGGAGTATAATAATTATTAGCATCTCTTCGGGGTATCGGAAATATTCGTAGAATGTTTTCATTACCTGCAGTGGTTATCAAACAACTAATCTAAAAGTTATATGATAACAACAGCAGCAAGGATAACGATAATAACGATGGAATTTTACGAGTTCGTAAACAAAACATATTTGTAAAAATTGTCACAAGTTTAAATTTTTTATAATAATAACAGGTACATTGCATTTAGGGAAAATAAACAAAAAGCACGCGGTATAATAGTATTAAACGATTTTTTTACACGTCATTATTTTTAATTGGACAAACAAAAGAAAAAACTTCTTGCGCCATAATATAGTCTTGAATAATCTTCTACAAAATAATATTCTAAAAATTACCTATTTCCAAAAGTAAATATTTTTGTCTGATGATGCAAAAAAAAAATACATACTCAACACGTGCACTATTATAATAACCACTAAAATCGTATAGTGACGCGTCGTTGGCATGTCATTATGAAAAAAATAAACAAATATATAGGTAATGTTTAATTAATAATAATAAAATAGATACACCAACACTTCAATAACCGAAGATTGCCAAGAAAAATCGTTGGCGTCTCTCTCGCCAACTCGTGCGGTCAAGATAAACCGCCGAAAAATTTTCTTTAAGTCGACTATTTTTAAGCGGAAAACCCGTCACGGGCATGTACCAAAGTATGGCACACTAATATGCAATAAAAAATTGTTATCACTTTGCTCTAATTATTAATCTCTAATGTTTAGTCGTTATTACAAATTCGATGTTATTCTTATGGCGATTTAAAAATATCGAAAAGGCATGAGCACAGTATTCTATTTGATAAGATATTTAACTTCAAATTACCCGTCTATGGTCTACTTCGCTTAGTTTTTTTTTTCATAGCCTCATTTTTATTGAATTCGAATGGACTATATGCAGTAAAAAGCTCTCCAGTTTTTATAATTTATTTTTAAAATAATAACAGACGGTCGCTAGATTCACAAAGCACTGCATGAAAAATATATTGTATTCTGTCAAATATTTACTGATGTCACTGAGAAAATATTCTATTTACATACATATCTACCACTTTTCTACGGACAATTCGGATAATATTTATAAAGGAAAAAAATTTACTTATTATAATTATTTTTTGTATTTGTTTTTGGGGAGGTCTCGAGAGACTTTTGAGTCCACGCGGAGCCGGAGATACATACACTATTACATCGCTTACCGTTTTTTCCGTGACGTGCACGTGAAACACGTTCGCACCACGTCCAACATGATGTCGCGGCAGCGGTCTGCGGCCAAGTGCGGCGACGGTGTGGTCGTCGGTCGTCTGCTAGTCTCACCTACGCGACGATCAACGCGACGAACCGGACGAGCGGCAGCGTTTCGGTTTCGATTTTTTTTTTATATATATTTATTTATTTCTCGCGAACTGTTCACACTTTTCGTCACTCGCGCGGCGACGACGGCGGCGGACGCGTCTTCGCAAAAATTAATTGGAAAACCACTGCGAGACCGTTGCCAGCGATTATAATATCACGCGAGCGCCAACACGCACACACACACGACGACGGCGGTGGCGGTAGTAACCGTATGGCTAGTGATATTAGTGGTAGTAGTTGTAGTAGTGGTAATAATATATTAGTTCCGTAGGTATATTATATGGTACAGTAGTAGTATTGCAGTCGAGTCAAGTACAAGGTTATAGTGCGACGGCGCTGCACGCACGGCAACCGGATTGCGCAACGTCACTTTTATTTTTCATCGTTTTTTTTTTTTTAGTATCAATTATTATTAAAAACTATATTATTGTGTGTTTATATTATGGTTTGGCACCTTCTCGTCGATTTGTAATACTGTGAATTCGACAACGGACAGCGACAATGCCGTTATATATAGACGATCAGCAGCGAAACGGGTGAGGTGGACGGTGCTATGGTGTACACGATCGGAAAATCAAAAAAACCAAAAATCACGTCACGTAACGAAAAAAAAAAGGGACGCGAAAGACTGCGGCGATGTCGTCGCGATGACGGTCAACAAGTGTGTGCTCGCCGAGACTGTACGACTGAATACGGCTAAGCAGACCTGTTACCATAATAATAATTAATATTATATTATTATACAGCGATTTATCTCTGTTGTGAACGATCTCGTTAACCGTACAGAGTACACTGTACAATATGTGTTATATAGTGATAACGTTCTAATATTATATATTATTAGGTGCTATATAAACATATATATCTATATATATAATATATATCGTTTTATTGTTTTACCGCGTGAGCATAAAATAGTACAACTAATAATCTTATCTCCGGTCCGCGTCTTCGATTGGCAACGGGCGGGCGACCGAGCGAGTTGGAGACGTTATATTATTATTATGTTATTATGGACTTATCACCGTGTGCGGCGAATGCGAGAGGAGCGTAAGTCGTTGAAACATATAAGAACACAGAGGGAGAAAGAACGAGACAGTGAACGTGCGCGCACTCGCATTCAGACACGGCACCTACTACCTACCATACCATTTGCGGCTTATAGAGCCGTTCGTGAATCATCTACCTAAGGAAATTCCACGTGTACAGCGTAATGCGCGAATAAATTCGGATTTGTACAAATGTACTGTTTTAGTTGTACAATTATATTATAAATTATACTGTTTTCAATGTATTTTACACGATATGTGCACACGAGCAAGGCGCCACTGCAAACGTCACGCCGACGGTTCGAAGGTAAATCCTTTCCGCGAATTGTCCACTACAATTTTATTTGTTTATAAATTATAAATATTATATCTGCGCATAAGGTATAATACAATAATATACATATTATGTACATACTTTAATATAAAACTTGTGCGGTTATTAGCGCGTTACAGAAGACTGACTGTATATGTATAATAATAATTGCGTAAGTAATTAAAACACGATAAAAAAAAAAAAAAAAATACAAAAACTAATAACACCGATGTAGGTTAGATAATAATATTATTGTTATCACTAATAATATAATATGTATATCATTTCGATACATGAAAGAGTTTGATGAGTCGAATAGTGATTTCTGGGTTGGTGCTAGAAGTTCACGTCATCGTTGTTATTATGTAGTTATAAGTGCTTGCAAACACCGTTGTGGTTTTTATTTTGTTATGAAATTTCAAAATAAATTATTATAATGTTAATTAGTATTCAACATGATAAATGTGTTGTAACCTACCATGCCTATAGTGTGATAATTTTGAGACTGCAAATTTGCGAGGATTTTGAAATTTAATTAAAACACCGTTGTGGGTAAACATTATAATACAGATGACGGTGCGATAAGAGTTTATACTCATCAGAAAAATTAATATTATTAATAAATTAACCATAATAAATTTGGGTTAAACATGCATATTTAAATGCGTGATCTTGTACTTTTAGATTTTAAGCGGAGCAATGAATGTATTGATTTTACAATGTTGTGTGTGTGTTTTGTTTTTTTTTTTGTGTCTGTGTACACGAGAGCGTGTCGAAATAATGCTTCGACTTTCAACTTCAGTTGCTTTTCCGGTTCAAAAGTGAATCTAGTTGGTGCATTGGGGTGGTCATTTTTTGAATTTCCCAATAGTTTTCAATAGCACCGGGAAAAACCAAAAAAAAATTAAGGAAAAATGGGAATTTTTACGCAAAACCAAATCGATTTTTTTTATATGGTTGTAATTCAAAAACTAATCACTGTAAATACTTGAAATTTTCTCCAAATGTTTAAGTTAGTGTTACCTATATATAGTTAAATTTTCTAAAACTTTTGTCTTTTTTTGAATTATTTATAGACCACTGAAATTTTAAATTTTTCTGAAAAAA
Organism: Aphis craccivora; assembly: GCA_009835225.1. Classification (NCBI taxonomy): domain Eukaryota; kingdom Metazoa; phylum Arthropoda; class Insecta; order Hemiptera; family Aphididae; genus Aphis; species Aphis craccivora. Next base: position 18,428 of record VUJU01000617.1, on the reverse strand, counting down.
ATTCTTATGGCTCAATCAAAATACTTGAAAATTTAATACAAAGTTTCTCATAAGTTATTCTTATAGTGATTTAAAAATTATAAGAATACATAGGCACATTTTTTTTTTTATTAGCATTTGAAGTTCAAATATTAACAAAAATTCGTCAAAATCATGAATATTTGCAAATTATTTTGTAGGTATAATTCATAAAAAAATTTTTATAAGTAGCTAAGAGTTGAAAACACAATACGAGATTTTCCAAAAGTTTAGTAAATTGTAATTTACAATGTAAAAATATGTAAATTTTAAAATAAAAAAAACATTATACTTATAGTTTTAATTTTTTAAATGCATCATTGCATTTGTATTTTGTTTTAGTAGTACTATTTTAGAGTATTTAAATTAATGACCAATAATAATTATACTATTTACTCCATAGTTGGTACAACTAAAAATGAATAATTTATTACATATATTATTGATTATACCTATTCAATATCATGACTATCAAGTACCTAACAATTGAATTTTTAGGTAACTTAAAAATAGAATGCAAAACAATTAAGCAAATCGAACTGTGTAATATAACGAGTTAAAAACATGTTTAATATACTATAATTATACTCATTCTTCAATATTATCATGATTATGATATTTTATAAGTCATGACTCATGACGTACCTATATCAGGAAGGTACGATTTATATTGTTATTTATAAAACTCGAGTTAACCACAGAAAACACAATATATATATATATATATATATATATCTTTGGGGTAGAATGGTAAATTAGGGTGGCTTTGGTACTTGTATTAGTGTGTGATAAAAAAAAATGTTCACGCCACTGGTGCCTTATAAAAAGTATATTTATAATATATTATTATATAGGTTAACATTTAACTCGTTTAAGTAAGATTATTTTTCTATGTCTACCTATGTTATTTTCATGTTATCGTTATCGTAAATCACCAATGGTTTTTCTCTATATATTTTTATACGGCCTACCATCGTTAGTATTAATTCAGTCAGTGCACACATTTTTTTCCAAATCGAGATGAGAACTGAAAGTCATTTTGTTTACTTAAATTAATTCAAGTTTTCTTGAAAAAAATAAAATTTTACTCCCATATCTCCCATTAAAAATCAATATATCGATGTATTTTATTGTATACTGTTGATTATAATATTGATTTGTGCATTTGAAACATAAAACAATATAAGAATACGTAATTATTAATTAAAACAAAATAAAGAAATAAAACCTATATTTTTATACTTATGAAAATCATTGTTTAAAGTAAAGTAAGATTTATAATATTATAAATCAATAATTTGAATATTATTTAACAATGATTTCATAATCGAATAAAACTTGTTAGAAAATTAAAAATATGTACTGGTTTTATAAACCTATATATATACCTACCAACATTTTATCGGAGTCAATTTGAGTTTTAAAGAATTAACTACTTATTGGGCGGCAATAAATTGAATGATCGTTTTAAAATTAGTAAAAAGTTCGAATCACTTTTTTAAAAAAGAAAAAAACCATATGAAAATCAATTTAATTATACCCGCTTCATGTATGATGATAAGAAACAATATTTTGAAACAATTAAGTATCCGTTAAGGCTTGATTGGTAAATATTATGTAGGTATCTTAATATCTTATAAACTATTGATTATGCAAGTTCATTAATCCTTCGTTTTTATCCTCTTCCATTTTAAAGTCAACTTATAATTTTATAAGTAATGTAACGTTTGAGATTAGTATTTATAAAATACTGCTGGAATTTGATACGTAATAATGCTCGACGAATAGTTCGTATAAGGGCAGTATAACGTATTGTTTACATCGGATTAAGTTTGTGGCGTTAATTCTTAAAATCCAACGGAAAACTTGCATGGCAATAACCATAGCTAAATTATCTAAAATGTATTAATCTTATTTTGTATGAAATTGCGTCCGTGACATTGAAAATACTGTATGGCTGGATCGACGAAAATTCAGCCACAAAAAAATATTATTTTCGTTTTGATAATGGTGTTGGGTTGTTGACAAAAAATACATTCAAAAGTTTCATTTTAAAACGAAAAGAAAAATATACTATTAAGCATAATATATAACATCCATTATTTTTATGAAATCTTGTCTTTGTTTGGAAATATTAAGAACACTGAGAAAAATAAGAGAAATCACAATGAAAATAAATGTCCATATAGAAAGAAACAATATTTTTATACAAAATTTCTTCAATACAGTTAATTTTTAACCATAAAACTCCAATCAAATTACTTTTAGCCCATCGACACTACTTCAAATTATCAATATTTGTATTTGTTTTACTAGTTTATCATTATAATTCGTTATAATTTTAATATTTGTATGAAATTTTAATTTTTAGTTGCAAAATCTACAGCTAAGAAATAAAAACATTAATTTTCAATAAATTAGAAATTTATAGAATACTTGTCTTGAAGTACGAAGTGTTGTTCACGTATTTATAAATCACGTTTATAGTTGATGTGTTTCAAGTAAAGTTATATGACTAAATTAAGATTACTAATTACCCGGAAGCCCATTGTTTATACTATGGATAGATTGGATAATTAAAATTTACTTTAAACGAATTCAACGAACTTCGCGGTTTAAGAGTTATCGTCCCTAAAGTTTGTATGACAAACTGATGCAAATATTTTATCCATCATGTGTTCAATTTTTAAATTCTCGTTACCTTCCACTCAATTCTAACTAGTAAAACTTTCATCTAAAAACGATTTGTATACTACCACAGATTCAGAAACATCTCACTAAAATATTTAAATAGCCATACGCTAAATAATAATCCTAATTAACTATGAAAAAAATGTCATAATTTATTATTGCAAATATGTAAAATTATTAATTTTACCCAATTTATCCAAAACATATACAAAGATCAAACTTTTACGAAATACGCCAAAATCGCGAAAAATTGCAAGTAATTTTGTAGCTGGATATTGATAAAAATTTTCGTATTTATGTATTTGATGTTGAAAATTTTCAATAATTGTCCTTCAATTAGTTAGAGAGAATACTCAAACTTTATTATAGGTAATGTTATGAGCGTCTGAATTTACGAAATCGCGTAACGATAACGATTTTCAATATTTCTTATTATTCAAAAAGTATGAGTCATAGATACTTGAAAATTTCACCAGCTATCTGAATTGGTATTTCCTTCACATAAATTAATTTTCAAAATATTTCGCTTACTTTAAGGTTATTTATAGGCATTTGAAATATTCGTTTTTTCTTATAGTTATATGTATTTTTATAAATATCGATAAATTCTTTTTGGCTAAGTAGAAATATTTGAAAATTTAATACACAGTTCCTCACGAATTATTATTTCAATGATTTAAAAGTTATAAGAATACATAGGCATATTTTTTTTTATTAAAGTTTGAAGTTCAAATATTGACAAAATTGGTCAAAATCATGAATATTTGCAAATAATTTTGTAGTTAAAAATGTATAAACAGTTAAGTATAAGTAATTAAGAGTCGAAAATGTAATACAAGATTTTCCATAACTTTGGCTTACAATAATCATAAAAGAAATTGCCCGTTGGCCAATTAAAAAAAAAATTATTTTAAGTTTTAATTTTTACGAAGTCAAGTATTCAAATGTAAAATAATGATTATTTACAATCAAATAATTTTAGATGTTTGTTAAAGTCAAAAATTACTAGTTGCAGAAACTTAAAACATACACCAGTTGTTTAAATTGGCATTTTCTGTACATGGTTTAATTTTGAGGTATTAAATTACAGTATTATAATTTATAAATTATGTTCAATATCGAAAAATAAAATAAAATTTGAAAAGTAAATGATTTCACATTAAAATAAACATTTCCCATGATTGTGAGAAATTGTCCTTCACGCTTAGAAAAAAAAAATATTAAAAAAAAAATCCCTTTTTCGAATACCTACCATTTAAACTGGATTTTTCTTTCTTAGAAGGAGCTGTACCTATATGCTTTTAAATTACTTTTTTACCTCCTCCCCCTTGCCAGAAAAAAAAATGTGTTGACAGAAATGTATTATAAAAATAATAACAATAATAAAATACTGTTGTTAGACTTTCTTAGTTTCCTCAGTTCATAAAAATAATCCGAATTGTGGGTGTTAATATTTTTAAGTATTTTCAAAATATCAAGTAACTTACAAGCACGAAATAAAATTAAAACTGTATTCGTAATACACTTAATCCATGACTTTACATAATATTATCACGATGTGCATATTTTGTCTTCTTGTTAACTTAGATATTGTTCGTGAACGCATTATTTTGTATTAAATGCTGTATTAATGAATTTTCATTGTTATACACTTATATACATATCCATTATATAACGAACCAAACACGTATAGATGATTATCTAAAGAATACTCGAATTCACGCTCTTTTAATTTTACCTAGTGTAAATATAAAATACAATTCAAAATACTATGAATAATTTAAAAATTTAATTTAATAGGAATATTAACTATTTCAATTTAACAAGCATCTGAATGTTGACAATAAGTTTTAATATCTTTTTAACTATTGTTTTCGTTTTAAATACAAACATAAAAAACTAGCTCAATATCAGTATTATATTCTATATTCTTATTAGTAAATAAGCTAATGTGATATTTAATTAAAAATAGTAAAATCTATGTACACGTGAAGTACGACATATTAGTATGTCTACAGTTTTCCATGAACTTTGACATACAGCATAGACGAAAGCATAATACAAACTTAATTTGTTGATCATCTTTTATATATTTTATATTAAATATCATGATCCATAATGATCAAGCTATATAAAGATTAAAAAGTAGAACTGAAGACTATATAATACTATAATAGTTAGTATTAGTTAGTATTTTAATAGTATTTATAATTTTTAATATGAATAAACTAGAAACTAAAATTAGGTTTAAAGTATTAAAATATGATTATGTAACTTTTTTAAACGTTTTAATCAATTTAATCGCATGACATAGGATTTTGATTTTTTTGTGAAGAGTATTTTCTTAGAAGTAATAATTTAATTATTAACGCAAATACTTCATCGAAGTTGTTTTAATAATTATTTGGGTACCTATTATAGAAACCTTAAACGTGATTCACGACTTGGTATATTCTATTTTAGGGTATTTTTTTGGTGTAGATGTTTGAAACGTCAATAAATAATTTCAACTAAATAGTACTTTTTTAATTATATAGTCATAATATGAAATTATTATTTGGTAATATTTTGATGTAACTTTGAGTATAATTGACATTGGATTACTACACCAAGTTCACTTCAAACACACTATTATTACAAATGACTTTAAATACAATTCCATAAACTGAAACTACTTAAGTTTTGAATTATGCCGGATTTATAAAAATATTAAAATATGTATAAATATTTAAACTAAATTAAAAACTTTCAAATTAAATTGAATAGGTCGATAAAATGAAGTGTTATGATTAAATATTACTTTTTTTAAAAATACAATGTGGATAATAAAAAGTATAAAGTGACTTAAAAGGAACGTTCTCATTGAAAAAATTATATATACGGAAACAAAAAATTAAATTTACATTTTTACAAACTGTATTAAAAAAATAACCCATTTTTATCAGTTTTGCAGCAATTTTCATTGTGCTTGAAAAAATTTTATTTATATTTTATTGCTCATTTGATTGATATTTTTAAATGTTTAAATTTGTTCGTTTCCTATTTCTATTTGTTTATGATTATAACATAAGCATCGTTCATCAGAATTTTCATTAATTTCGTTATATTTACTAAATACTCAAGTCGTGTTGTTACTTTATACATTTTTAAATAGAATATACTAAATCTAAATATTTTAACGGTAACGTGCACACAAAAAAAACTTAAGTGTTAACTGAACAATATACTATATTACTATACCTACATAGATATAAAATCTTTAATGTTACAATATTATTTCAATCATGATCACCCATATTCAGTTATGTGTTTTGTAATTGGTATCACCGAAAAAGATTTTCTTATATAAGTAAATCGTTAAAATTTAAAATAATACCAATAATTATGATTTTTTTTTTTAATGTTTTCTGTGTTATATTTTAATGTTTTGTTATAAATTAAATATTTGAACGGAATTTAGCTAAAATAGTCATTAATATTTTCTTTCTATTTACTGGTGTTTTAAAATTAACCATTTATACTATTTTTACACGATATGTCTCCCGGAAGAAGAAATAATTTTCACATATTTTTAAAATGTAAAAAAAGATAGAAATTCTCTATCAACTTCAACACAATTTATCTATAAACTCTGACAAATACAGAAATGTCCACTCACCCTATTATATTTCTGCAGCACTTCTAGTCATGTTCACGTTTAATAACATCAAACACTTGGAAATGAAAGAGTTGTTTGCTTCCATTGGTATTTGGTATTCAACTTTTACACTACAGTATACAAGTACTTGTTTTTTCATAGTTATCACAACATAATGTGTAATAATAAACCATATTAGTATCATACGTGTATTTCAACTTTGCGAGAATCATTGTTTTTAAGTTTTTGTAAAATTCCATAGCGAAAATGAGCTAAAAAGCCTAAAATTGGTTACAATTATTATGCACAATAAAATAACGAGAATCGAATAGGTACTTCAAAAAAAAAAAAAAAGATGAAGAACAATTCTACACTGGTTATAAAAATGCATTAAAATACCCTTTTTGAGCAATATAAAGATCAAGTTAGATTTTCGGATACATCAATGTCACTTAGGTTTGTTCGCAACTGTCATTGTGCCACACTTGCAAAGGGGTCTTACAACTAATAGACAATACGACAATAGCATTTTTTCATTTTAATTCCATTGTATCAATGTGCACAGCGATATGTGACTGCAGTATAACAGACTATATATACATATATGTATGTGTATAAATGAGCAATAATATGATAAAAACTAATTTCAACCTCTTGTATATTATAGCTCAAGAACAACGCGTAGTTGAAAAACTCTATAGTTTTAGTTTAGAAATTTGAAACCAGTGCTTAATAATTACTATTATAATATAATTAAATGTTCAAACATTTTTAGAACATGTTGTAGCATAATATAAACTAGATAATAAATGTACCTATATTAAATTTACAATAAATAAAATAAAGTAATTTTAAATTTCAAATATATTTATGTGTATTAACAAAATGAAATAATTAATAAATAATTCGTTCTCACAAATTTTTTTTTCTTTGAAAAAAAAAAATAATTTATATTATTTACTATTTAGTATAATACCTTAGTTCTTATAATGACAATTAACGTTAACACATTTATTATATAAACATAATTATTAGTTATTACATAATTAGTGAGTAATCATAGTTTTTGAAGAACACAACCTCATTATATTTTATCGTATAATGTTGAAGCAGATAAAGATAACAAATATTAAAATATGGAAATTAAGTGCCCCTTAAGAATCTTATATGATGTACAATAAACTACATATTCGTATTATATATTTTATTCAAACTAATATTTGTTAAGTGAGTAATTTTGGAATTAGGTTAATGATTTTTTACTTCTACGTACATAAAATAATAAATATTAATGATACCGAAATGTGCAACAAAAAGTATAATTTGACTGTTGTATTTTAGATATGAGATTATAAAATAAACATAGCTATTTAAATTGAACACCTTTACTTACTGTTTTAAAATTCTACGATAAGCATACAATAATTAACATTCAGGATAAATAATTTAAATCATATTATGTTTAATTGTTATTAACTTGTTTAATTGTTAAAAAGTGAATACATAATTTTATATTCATTTTAGATCTTAGAAGTTGACACATTCTTAGAAATAACGGTAAATACTCGTATGATAATTGATAAGTAAAAATTTCACATTTTACACTGTGGCACGATAAGGCTTAAAAATAACGAGTATAGTATTTAATATTTGAGTTCAAATATCATTTTATACTTAAATCTAAACCTAATACGGACGTCTAAATAAACCGAAAAGGCAATATTATGTAAAATTAATGCAATTGTTCAAATCTTTCTATAAAAACAAGATAGTTATTAATTAAATTCGTTTTTAAAATGTAAAACAGGACATACGCCAACACCCGATATATTTATAAATGATGTGTACTTTTGTCAAACTCTATTTCTTGATCGAATTGCTAAGAAATACCCGCTTTTAACATGATTCTCTAACAGGTGTGAAATATTGGACAAACATATAGATTTGTTCAGAAAAGTTTATCAAATGCAACGATGCATCATTATTCTTAAAGTTTAAAAACCAATTTCCCGGTGGTGAGCATAAATTTTGTATTGAAATTATTTTTATAAACTGTACTGCAGCGGATCTAATGCTTTTCGAAAATCATTAATCACCTTTTCTTTAAGTAAAGAAAGTTACTTTCAGTGTTTAATTATACATTATTCAAAACAATTTACCGTGACGACTTACGTTTACAAATCTCTAGCTATAAATTGTATTGTTGTATATACGATAATTACAATAATTTCGGATTCGATGTTTATATTGTGACAAACTGATTATTATTTATCAACCCGGACAACCAATACAAATAAAACAATATTTACACTTCAAACAAACATTAGTGCTGTATAATATTACCTATAATAAACACCAATAATACGATTTTCCTCCCACACTCTACTCTAACCTCTGATTCGTATTAATTTCACTACCCATTCGTTCTATTATTATCATTATTATTGCCATACATCATATTTCCCATGAATAATTTTACGTGAATTGCAATCATTTGTACCTTATCTACAATCTACATTATTATTTATGAAGCAGTTGATTTAGGGAACAAATGTCGCAGTCATTTTTAAGCTATTGAATACACATACAATTGAGTAATTAGTTTCGAACAGGTTATTATTAATAATAATATTCTCCGTGTAACAGTAACATATTTTTTCAAATATAACGGAAAAATAAAATATTTCTGAAATGTTTAAAATGTACTCTGAAATGCACTGGTGAAGTGTTTGATTTGCTTGGTAGGTATTCATTTCACCATTTATATAATTCAATACATTATACGTCCAGAGAGAACAAAATCAATTTTTCTATTTTCGCCTTTATTGTACCTAATGAGACTGTGTCGTTAAAACATATTACAAAAATTATAATGTTCAAATTAGTACATTGATAAAAAAAATATTTATTTTTAAAAATGTACTAGTTTATTTTACTTTCACGTTCAATTTTTTTTTTTTTTTTTGAGTAAAAATAAAATATAAGATTAATAAACGGTGTAGAACTCTGTACAGTTTGTAGATTAAAATACTAAACGCGAAGCAAAGAAAACCATATTCAATGTAATGATGTAAAAAATCGCCAGAGGACAAAACCTATGATTTACAGTTGAGACTGGTTGACGGTTGATATGACGTCAAAGGACGTTGTGTGAAAAAAGGCAGCTACAAAATTATATTAATAATCATATTGTATAAAGAAATCCAATTGAAAGCCTATTCTCGTGATTCTAGTACGAATGAACAAACTGCAGCAAACTATATAAAGGACCATAGTTGAATTATTAACGACGAACTGACCAGTAAAATAATTACAGAATCAAACTAGGCCAATCCACGGTCAGTTATTCGGATTATAATCGAATAAACCTTTGGCCTATAAGTACATTTAAAACAAAATATATTTATAAAGTTTAAGATCAACTGTGTTTGTTCTTATTGCCAATATTCAAACGTATGAATAAATATAGCGAAACATATAATTCAGTATTATTACAATTTAATAATCGACCAGAATTAAAATGAGTTTATAATGCAACTAGCTATGAATCCTCAATTGATAGAAAATTCTAAACACCTCCAATGGCGCCAATATCATCTAAAATATCTCACTAGGTATTCATAAAAAAATATATCACCCACTCCTCCTTATCACTTAATTTATGATATACTTATGTTATGGTCAAAAATATTATTTAATCTATTTAATTATTATACTGCTGGTATAGAATATAATATATAAAATATACGAATGACTGGTCCGTCACACATTGACTAAAAAATGAATTACATATAACATGTTTTACAAGTGGAACGAGTAAACATTCAAACAAGCGCCACTGAATACTTTTCACGATATTATATTAAAATCATAAAGAATAGTACTTTTTTTTTTGTGAACCAATAATATTTTTTCACTATTTTCTTCTCGGTAGGTAAGTCAACTTTTAAACTTTTTAAACTTATGTAATAATAAAAGAATTAATAAATAAAAATGTTTATTTATTATATTTTATTTCACGAAAAAAAAACATTGAATCCCACTAAATCTCTTGTGTGCTCGGAGATCCAGTACATAGTATAAATTTTTAACTGTTAAATTGGTATTTATTCAATGTGTTAAATAATTAAATTCAACAGATTCCAGGTCACATGTTCGCTTTTTAATTTCTACAAGTTTCTATAGCATTCTAATAAGTAGTCGTTTTACTGTTAAAAGCTCTTATAAAATATTTTACTTTTACAAAATTTATGTTAAAATTTGTAGTTTACAGTGGATAAGTAATTTATGCTTTACAAAATAAATAGTTGTGGCTTTGTAAAACAATTTTTTAACTGAAAAAAATTTAAATAATTTTTGTTTAAGACGGAAAAGACAATTTTAGTTAATTTTCAGTCTTTAGACTATTTTCATTAGTACTGCTAACAATTTCATATAAAAAAAAATAGCTTCAGTGTTAGCCTAATTTATAGCCTTATAGACTTGCATAGAATTGTCTCTTATTTAAAATATTGCTCAACTCTTAACACATAAAACATTTTCCTAACTTTATTTGAAACTAGTTTTATTTGTTCCGCCAAACGCATGTTACTATACATTTCTATACCTAAAATATATTATGTTTATTTACCATAAAAGTTTTTTGTACAGTGCAATTGCATTTTCAGAGTACGTCATGCGTAGTCATGAAGGCAGATAGCTTTCAACTTTAGTAAAGTTTTATCCGTTAAGGAATATAATGAAGTACACGATTTATCTATAATTAAAAATAGATTATTATCTAGTAACCATAATTCTGTTAGACTCAAATCTTATTTAATATTACGACTTATCTCATTCCAGTTATCTCTAAAGCACATAAACACCTATCGGCATACCAACGATTTCACTCTCTGAATTTTAAAAATCTTACTCATCTGTATATTAAACAATAGGTATTGTCGATATTAATCGTATATCATGGTACCCCACATAATATTTTTCTTCATTACTCATAGTGTCATATTTTTACTAGTTTTTTTGTTTTCTATTATCCATAGACTAAATTAGAGGAATAAGAGGAAATGGCCTAATTCCTATAAGTTATAGATGTTGAATTATAATGTTATAAAAATTTTATTTTTTTCTAAACGATTAGTTAATTTAATTTAATTTTTTTTTTTTAATGACTTTCGCAACATTAGAGATAAGATATATTATTAGTAAATAATATTATCAACTACAGCTAGAGTTATGAAACCTGTTTTTGTAAATAAAGGTTATTATAGTGTCTTTAAAAATAGCAGTTACAACGTTAATTAGTGAGAGAAATTATAATTTAAAAAAAAATCAAGATACATTTTTTTAAATAGTTACATATCAGGAGTAAAGATTATAATATGGCAAAACCATTTGTTAAGTATATTACAATACGACTAGACTACTAAATGAATATTTCATAATAAGGGATATATATATATATATATTAGTATCGACATTATCCTATAGACACTAAATTATACATTAGGTAATTGTATAATTTATCTTATTTTTAAATACATACTTTTCTATGTTCTGAATCAAATTATATATAAAAAAAACACGTTTATCAATAAAATATAATACTGTGGAATTGGAAAACTTTGTCCTTTTCAGACCATTATCTTTCAAAATTCAATATAAAATCAAAGCTTTCTGGTATATTATTTTTTACTGTTTTGTTTTTTTAAGAGCTATTGAAATTGTTGTTATCTTTGTATTATTATTTTATCGAAAGCGAAACAGACATTGAAACACACCATTTCAGTGCACATGTACGAAGGACAATATGTCGAGTTACTGAACAGCAGTACGCCGCAAAAATAACTGTTATAATGTAAAATATAAATCTCTACTCTATTATTTGGTCTTGTTTTTTAACGATAATTTTATGAATGACAAAACTGATGAATTACAAATCAGCTCGTTGAGTGCACAGAAGCATTATTTAACTTAAACAAAATTTGTATAAATCGTTAGACTTTAGTAAAATAAATACCTACCAAGCAAATCAAACACTTCACCATTAAAACAAAGATGATACATTTGCAATACCTCGAACTAAGCCTACCATGTTTTTGTGAACATGTTTTCAGAATTTACATATTTAGAATATTCTGTACAGTTCTATCAATCGATTACGGTTTAAATATATTTGCTTATACATAAGCATATACAAATTATGAGTAAATATAAGTAAAATAGAAATGAATCAAACTCAATCAGCAAAGCTCGTACTTGAAAAAGATAATTTGGAGCATGGATTCGAGGAATATTTTTAAGTAATATACTAATATAGGTAAGTATTTATGGTTAATAATAAATACTTATTACTTACTTATACTTCCTGAATCTATGCCCCAATAAATTATCTATCTCAAACACGAGCTTTTTCTAGTGAAACATGTTTCATCTTTGTTTTAATAGCGTTTGCATATGATCTAACATATAGAAACTATGACACTATGATTAAAATTATTTTTCTTATACAAACCATACCTAATTATAATATTTTATCTTATTAACGAAATAGTTATAAATATTCAATAATACGATTTTACATAAAACATTAAATTGTATTAAAAATGTACAGTGCGTTTAATTAATACAAGTTTATATTAGTCAATAGTTAATATATATTAAATATATAAATTAAATTGAATGTAATCATTAATTTCCATTATTAACTATTTTAAGGATAATGTTGTACTATACAGATTTATGTACTGTAATATACTGTACTATAGTACAGTAAGTCCTCATTTAACTCTAAGATTAGATTACTGAAAAACACGACGTTAATCGAATAAACGTTAAGTGAAACACACACTTTATTATAATGTGTTCCGAACAATAAATAAAAATGTATTATAATTTTACAATTATATATTTATATGATATAAATTGGATGATTAGTTATTTTATTTATATATTATTTAAACTAAAAAAATATATAAATACATACAAAACTATATATCACTATTACATTATAAGACAACTCTAGGGGTTTGGACACCAATTTGCTATATAAATTATAAATTAAACCATTAACAGTATAAAATATAACACATTATAATAATATGTACCTACTCGTATGTATACGACAACTATATTGTGGACAGCAAGACGTGCCGTCGGACAATTTTAGATAAAATATACAAAAGTGATATGATATGAATGTCAATAAAATTAACAGTATTGTCAGTATTATCTGAAAAAGGTCAACGAAATTAAATTACATTTAAACAAACATATAAGTAGGTATAACAACAACCTGGTATACAAAATATGTATTAAAAACAACATTACATACTAAAACCGTTGCAATAATAAATGAAACTCTATGACTAAAATATTTCTACGACGCAATAGCGAAACGACGTCAAATAAGAACTTACTGTATACAAATCTGTAATTAATTTATGAGAATAAATTTTTAAATTATCATCAATATTCTAGACCTAGTAGACCTATAAACTTTTTTATATTTTTAACACTGAATGCGATGGGGAGTTATTTAAGTATTCCTTCCATTCCACTCATTTAAATCTATAACTTATAGTTTAATATATATATATATAATACTATATATAATATTATATACGCATACGGATCTTTTATTAATTTGTTACGGTTCATCCAAAAGTAGTGTTAAAAAATCTAAAAATTTTAAAAGACCGTTATTCTACTTCTATTGTGAGTACAGCTCTATGATACTGATTATAAGCTACTTGTTCGAAAGATATTTTAATTTATTTGTCCTACTTGACTTTTATCATATAACCTATAGAATACAGTGACAGTTAAATCCTCCCAACCTATATGAGGCTTATCCAAAACCGTTCAGTATTAGAATCTCTCTTGTAGACTTGTCAGTTGTTTTGCTCTTACATTTTTGTAAAACTGTCAACTTTTTTAAAAATTATTATTATTACAGTAGTTATAGTAGTACATTATTTTTTACATTTTCTACAAACACCATTACATAATAAACTATAAATTATAATAGATACGTCATGTACTCTTCTCTATAAAATAAACTACAACACCACAACAACAAATATATATAATATATAATACAATGTAGTACACGAGTAGTTTCAAAAAAAAAAAAAAACATTTTACCCCTTCCAAAAATTCTATCCTGACAACATCTGCAACATACATACCTATATATAGATACAACGTGGTTTTACCACTTTGTCGTTTCGCTCGCTAAACTCCCTAGATTTTGCTATAGAAATTGCAGTATATGTATATTTTTTTAAATTTAAACAAACACATTTCAATTCCTGAGTATGATTTATTTTGATATATTTTTAGTTAGTGACTGTAGAAATTATACTCACGGAAATACATGATATTATTATTACATAATATTATGCAATTTATAAACGATTAGATATTTGTTAAAAAGTGTAAAATTGAATTTTTTTCAAAAAATATGTTTTCAAAATCATTCAGTACAATTTTTCAATCTGTTTTTAGCACAAAAACTTGCCTCACTGGAATAAACCTCACGAAATTTCAAATTATAGTCAGATTTCATAGTTTTTGAAAATTTTAAATGCCTACACTACTAATTCATCTTTTTAAAACACTAGTTTCAGAAGTAAAAAAAACGTATGAATAATCACAAATATTGGATTATATTTTAAAATGTATTTTCCTTTCTAATAATATAGACATCCTGTTAAATTTGAAACCAATTTTATAATTACGTATTATCAAAAACATCGTTAATACTGTAACCTTTGATCAATAAATATTTCAGTATTACCATCTTCAAATCAAATAATACTTTATTGTGAATTTAATTTCAATTTATGTTTTGCCATGGACTGTATGTCTGTATGTACACACACCTAATACCTATATCTAGAGTTAATCAATATACTAATATACTGGCTCTTGCAGTGAATTCAAACCGGATCTAAAGTAGGGCTAGGGTACTTGATGAGTTATGACTGAGTGATCGATGCAAGGTTAGGTTCACTCAATATTATTTTTAATTTGTATCATTGTATGCATTTCGTCAGTCATCTATCTCTATCTCGGCTCAAGATATGTAAACGGACTTGGCCTTTTGAATTTAAATACAAATATACAAGTAGTGATGGATGAATGAGACGGTTCAGGGATACTCTCCCCAGATTAGGTTTCCCCACACAAAAGTCACAATAATAATAAATTGAATATTTTTTTCTTTTTTTTTTTTTAATGAGTGTATATTATACCATGTAAATGTGTAAAATTCGAATTCACTTCGCACTAATTGCTGAAAATAATGATATGTCGAATTATCCGGCCCACCCTCACCCACTAAACAAATTTTGAAATTCCGTCACAAAAGTAAGCATACAATATTATACACATTACATAGCAATTAAAAAAATAATATTCATAATACATAATATACAGATAATATTATACTGACATTGTTTAAAGCAATGTAAATACAATATAACTTGGCAAATTTACAATAGACAATAATATGAGCCTGAAAGTCTTGATAGGTTATTAAATATTAATTCACCATTTAGTTTGTGGTGTGTACTGTATAGTGGAGATAAAATAGGAAAGAATATCTGAATAATATAATTAAGTAATAGGTAATATAGGCATGACTTGTCTTTGAGTATAAGCCATAAAGTATATGATTGATGCGATGGTAACTATACTTTACCGATCAATCGGATTATTTAATTAATTCTATGAGAATTTTGTGCTAAAGTATAACACAAGTAATAATGCATAGAATCTACTGAACGAGATTTTGATGTACATTTGAAAAAAATATAGTCACTAAGTTTCCCATTGATCTATCCGCATCGTTTTATATTATAGAATACAATAGATGCGCATAGAGTTTATAGTTGACGTTGAATTTCAAATAAGTTAGCTTACACTATACTCGCGTTCTCCGTAAAGCGATCGTTCATGAATCAGAAAGTCGCGTAATTCCCTTGGAAATAATTATTCACACAACAATAACGATAATAATAATAATGATAATCATAATAGTATGCTGATTCTAAAGCGAGACTAACGCCATAATAATAAAAAAAAAATAATAATAATAATAAAACGGAAGAAGAAAAAAAATTCTATATAAAAATGTGTATCACGTACAAACGATACAAGTACCTACGTGTGTATAATAATATAATATAATATATTGTATCGCGTCGATCCTGGATACTGTACATGCGAAATCACTTTGATTTATTTCACAGTAATCGCATGTCTCATTGTGTACCTACAGCACCACACAGTAGCTAGAATACCCTATACTATAGTATTTATTTGTTAATAAATAATAATAATTATTGGTATAAGTTTAGGAAAAAATGACGCTCGTGATTCGATATGTAAATATTTATATAGTATATATTATATAAATTAAGTACCTACACATATGTTACTGTTTTGTCTCAATAAACGGAATAAACGTCCAAAAAATGGAAAGAGAATAAAATAACATAAAACTAAAATCGAATTTTGAATTTTAACGTCCTTTGAATTTTTCCGTGAAACCCCAGGTTCTTTCCAGTGTTTTTTTAAAAAAACCTTTTTTTGCTAGAAATATTGGTCCCTTTATACATTTAAAAAACGTCAACCATGCATAAAATATAAGAATATTAAGAATATTATTTTTTGCTATCGTGCGTGACATAATAGTTGTCATCAAATTAATGATACAACCCTTACACGCAAATCTTTTCCGAATATCATATTTTTTGGCCACCTCTTTTAGTTACTTACAAAATAAAACATGATGAGTAATTAATGGATTATTCACTAATATTAATGATACGTATTTCGTTCCTCAAGGACACCGTACGATTTAAATTGTCCAAATCAAAAATAAAACAAAATTCGCAGATCAAAAAATATGGCCATGAAATGTTCAGAACGAAATCGTTTTTTTATTTTTAACAACATTCCGGGAAAAACGTGTCGAAATGTTAATAGCTTAACAATACCCAACGCACAGCTGCAGCGATTCCCTGCAGATTTTTGCGTGACTCGACCTTTTGCATATTTATATTCATATAATAAAGTTAAATTAGAAAAGGATGAATAGATTAGCCAGACGTTAATACGGAAAGTTTCAAAAATTAAAATAATATTATATAATCCTGTGTGATAAGCAAGGGTGATTTGAACAAAAGAATCCTAAAAACCTGCAGCTTTACGATAAACGAATACATTTTTTTAACATAAAAATATGCGTACGTAATATTAAAAACGGTGTGTAAAAACATTTTAATCATCCGCCCAACAATCGCAATCTCTGCATGCACTCTGAATTTTGTTTGAACATTTCGTAGTGAATAATGATTTAAAAAAAAGTTTATAACTGTGCTGTTTGTGTTAATAATATGTCATGCATAGGCAGTACTAGTGAGATTGTAGGGTGTGCCTCCCTTGAAGGTAAAAATTATGATTTTTACCATTTTACAAGAAATGGAACATTAAAATCTTAATTCATAATATGTGTCACACTTTTTTTTTTGATGAGTGTTTATGCGTACAATTTTGTAGTCTATAAAAATGTCTTGAGGACGATCTAATTAATGTCAGCTGCACTCACGATTTAAAATATACTGGTTACCTCTCACCTTATTATAAAAAAGTTTTCAAATTGATATTTATATTATAACAATATAAACAGATGTAAAAATAATTACTATACGTCAACATTTAAAACTCATTTTATATTATTTTATACTTAATTATTCATACTTTTAGGTTTACGATTCATTATAATATTATTAATGTTTATTTTAAATCACAACTTTAATCATGATTTGTTTTAAACTGTGCAGGTATCTATTAACAGCTACCACTAGGGTTGACACAACCCGGTAAACAAATTTATGGTCAGATTTTTAACTTTTGAATGATCTGTGGGTCTACGGTTATATACTATTAAGTTATTTTATTTTATTTTATTTTATTTCAAACATTACGGGCAGAGCCCAATTACATTACAAGTGTATAATAAGTTATAGATTTACATTTAAATACATATATAAAAATTAATAATTACATTTTTCAT